>VZTO01011183.1:49656-82807 GCA_013400615.1 Syrrhaptes paradoxus
TCTCAATTAAAAATGAAAATTGACCTTGCAAGCCTGGGAAAAAAAATATCTTCACCATGTACCAGTAGGTGAGAGGTGCTGTCCTGAACTGCTCTCTATCACATTCAACCCCATGACGGCAACCACAAGAGGAGAATTTGGGCCTCATTATCTGTCCAGATAGCTGTCTTACCAATCATCCCTTTGGGTTTTGGAGTATTAAATTTTTTATCAGCATAGGCATTCTGACGATGTGTGAGTGATTCATAAATAGCCAGCAAGGCTGGAGAGGTTAGAGGATTTGACTAGATGATCTGAGGTTAGATATTTGTGCTGAAGGGATTAGATGATCTGCTGAAAGCATTCAGATCTTTGGAGATCGAGACTCTGATTATTGTCACAGATCTTATAGGAGGTTTGACAGTTCCAGTGTTTGCAAACAGGCAAAAGATTTCTTACCCCAAATCAGGGAAAAAAAGGTTTCCCTGGAACTTTCACCATCAAAGGGAAAGGTGATAGTTTTGATCAAAAGGTGGGGCTCATTCTAACAGCCTTGATACACTGATAATCTGTGTGGATTCCTTAGATGTGTCCCTGATAAAGATTTATCTACCTTTTTTTTTTAATATATATTTTGAGTCTAATACAGCAAAATGTTTTCTCACAAAAGCCAGATATATGCAGTGTGATATCTGAATTCATTGCCTGGGTGACTCAGTCACAGCTGAGGGTCAGGATAGAGACACAGGAAAACTGTAAAACTTCTCCAGAAGGAAACTAACCACAACGGGTGGCAACTTCAGCATCATGTCAGGATACTGCAACCCCTTTTCCAAAGTGGTGATGATCATTATGATGATAATAATAATAATACATAGTATTAAATCATCATCATCTTTCTTCTGCCTTAAAACATTTGGTGACCAGTGAGCAGAGCTCAGGAGATGGAGCTCAGCTGAAGCACAAACTCCTTCTCTGAGAGCGGACAATATGCATCATTGTGGGGCCCCCAACCTTCTCTTGGGCTTCCAGATGCAAAATGATGATAATAATCTCCTTCCAAGAAAGCATGGGCTGGGTAGCAGTGCCAGGTGCAGAATGGAAAGGAGAGGAAGGAAGAAGGTAGTGCATCAAATGATGCCTCCATTTCTCTGATGGTACGAGGGACCACGAGTAATTTATTCACACTGATGGTTACATGACTTTCAGACCCCATGAGCTGGATGTAGCTGTCCTGAAATTATAAGATCCTTCCTCCTCAATACAGCCTTCAGGAGCATCAGGAACTCTGCTTACTAGTCACTGCCCGGCTCCTGCCTAGTAAAAAGAATAAAATAATGATGATCCTGTTAAGAGAAATTCATTTGTCAGCACTCTGAATGTTAATGTGAGCTGGCAGTGGATCTCAGTGATAAAGAAAAAGTCTAATGTGGATGGTAATTTTGCAGAGACCTTGCTAACACGTGTTATCCACTGGCTTTCTTTTGTTCACCGCTGTGAGTTATCAACTGACTCAAGGCAATAAAGGGAAAAAAGTTATATTTCTCACTGTGTCACTTTCCTAACATCATCCAAAGCTCACTGAAATAATTTCATTTTGCAGAGAAAGCACAGAGTTTATTACATTTCTCCTCTCCCTCCCCCAGTGTTTTGTACACAGGTATTGAACAGTGAATGATCAAAAGCTGTGACTCATCGTTAGCCGCAGTGTTCCGCCAAATGCCTAACAAATTCATTTCTCTTGGAACAAGAGGGAACCATCACATTTCCTAATCCTCCAGAAAGGAAGATTGATCCAGCACATGATCAGAAGCAGCCATTACCAAGGAATATACAAGAAGTCCTGCAGAAGGCTTGTAATTAAACAACCCAAAGGAAACTTTGGCAGTTACAGGTAGAGACAGCAATATTTTCATCTTTGTTAAAAATAGAGGGTTTATACAACACATATAATCATAACATTCTGAGATTGTGTCTTTTATCCACCTATCGGCAAATTGGAACTTTTGGGGGTGATTTGAGGTGCTGTTTTGCCAGAAACTAGTTGCAGTGTATTTATCCTGTCCAAACTGTGAAACTTTGGATTAAGTTGTTAGATCCAAGCAAACAGCAACTACAAAACTACAACAAAGATGTAATTCCTCCCTGATTCATTTAACTGTCCAATAGTTTATGTTAAAATAATTTTCCTCAACAATCCTTAGCCATTCTCCTGTATCTTGCTTCAGTTTCACTGAAGGAATCCCCCAGGTTCTACACACGAAAAGGAATTTCCTTGATTAACCATAAATGCATTATCTTCCACCACTACAGCCTCAAAAGTTGTCTCACTAAAGCTCTTTAAGCTATTCACAGTTTATACCAGTCAGCAGAATTACACCCATTGACTCAACCTCTCTCTACTCTAGAAATCCCCACTGTTCAGCACCTCTAATTTAAATGCTACTTCTGGAAAATGTGGAAAATAACCTTTAAAGTCATCATTAAGAGTATTGCTGGGAGTGTCATATAAATATCTTATTTACAAAAACATTGAATACCGTATGTTCAGAGGAAGATGTGCCAAAAAGTGCTAATTACACTGTTACTTAATGCCAATCAGGTAATTACACCTAGCCCACTTAAATGCTCACTTCAATCTGGGTTGCCTCAGCAGCTAAGGAAGGATTAATGCTGTCCCATAATGCACGTCAGTGCCCCTTCCTGAGGGCACTAGATATTATCATAGAATCACAGAATGGTTTGGGTTGGAAGGGACCTAAGAGATCATCGAGTTCCAACCCCCTGCCATGGGCAGGGACACCTCCCACCAGCCCAGGTTGCCCAAAGCCTCATCCAGCCTGGCCTTGAACCCCTCCAGGGATGGGGCATCCACAGCTTCTCTGGGCAACCTGGGCCACTGCCCCACCACCCTCACAGGAAAACATTTCTTCCTAATATCTAATCTAAATCTACCCTCTTTCAGCTTAAAAAGAATATTGAACCATAATGAAACAAACTTCCGAGTACGAACCCAAACCTCACAGCCCATTAGTTCATCTGCTCCTCCTCCTTCTTTTTCCTTCTGCTCTGCTTAGCCATCCAGGAGCTTTCTCCCCAACCCAGAAACACCTGCAATAAATGCTTTACTCCCTCAAAATCTTTGCTCTCTTTAAATACTTTTTGGCCTCATAGGACTCGGCTGGCCTATGGGCTACCTTCTGGTTCCTGGGAGAGCAGTGACCATTGCTTACTGAACTTGGCCCATCTCCTTAGCAAAGGGCTGATCGATCCTCACCTGGGTTACTTGGTAGAGTACTTCTTTCTGCATCTCTATTTTGAACAGTTTGCTTAGCACCAATATGCTGTCAGCAAGAGGATATCTACTCAAATCCTTTTCTATTTCTCAAATCAATTTCTGGTCAGAAAGCCAACCCAGAGGCAAGCTACAAGCGCAGATATTTTTATATATATATATAAATATATAGATTTTTTATATATATGTAACAGAAATGTATAGATATTTGGAACCTTTCTGGAAAGTCAACAAAGTTTTGCACTGATGTATAGCTGTGGGGAAGCCCAGCAATACGATGTCCAAGGCTGACCAACAAATCTAACCCAAGATATTTCATCGGCAACTGAACAGCAGGTACAGCAGTCCTGAGCATTGTGCAGAACTTGTATGCAAAAAGTATGAAACATACTCAGTAATCAGTGGCAAAATTTGTCATCACTTTAATGCAGCCAGGAGGCAATCGGAGACAGTTTAACAGATGTTTCCATATTTAAGCCAGAACAAACAGAACAGATTAATTTCCCCACTCTCTCCTCAGAAGCAAATGCCAGAAAGTTCTGGGTTTGAAATTTCACTGTGTAACACAAGGAAAAAAACAATGTTTTTATCCCGTCAGCAGCAAAGGCAATATATGCAACCGTGGCGATTTCAAGAACCAGAAGCTACTGTGTAAGGTCAGGCTGCTGCTTGGGGATAACAAGGTCGCAGCGAGGTCTGTTAATGTCTGATCACACAATTCTGGGTACAAGCAATTTAGAAATATTACACACTACTACTATTAAATAGAAATACCAAAGCAAATTATCTGTGACTAGAGCGAGAATATCTCAACTCAGCATCAAATTCATTTTTTTTTTTTTTCTGAACTGTGCGGCAGGTTGAACATTTCTTTTTTTTCCCTACACAGCATTTTTTTGGCAGACAGGGATGAAATGCGCACTCGCTGCCCATGCCATCCCACTGATTGCAGAGGGGTGTCCCAGGGCACACATCAACGGTGAACACAGCCCAGAGGTCACAAGCTACCTCTCAAATTGCAGGACTCCCACACTTAATTCACTGCTCTAATTATACCATCAGCTGTCATTACTCCTGTTATTTAGATCTGTCATCCTGACCCAGCAGGGAGGGCTGGGAATGAGCTGATGCCCTGGGTCTTGTGAAGGCATAAAGGAGAGGAGGAAGGGCTGCAGCATCCAGGGATCTTGCACCTGAGATTGCAAAATGGAGATGTTTTGAGGCAGCTGGGGGGTAAACTGCTCTGGCAGCAGCTTGAACCCTGCTTCAGATGGGAGGTGGTTTTACAAACATGCTTCCTCCCTCCGTGCATGTGTATGAGGGGTTGTTTTTCCGATTTTTCTCACTCCACATGGCTTGAAGCCTACTGAAACTGGTTCTCTGACGCAAAGAGATCCGGTCTGATGATGGTGGATAATCAGCATCACACAAACCACTCACTGTGTGATTTCACACATTCTCCTTTTATCTGTAGCCTCCTGCATGCGTTGCTCTCCTGCAAGTTTTGGAAGGGCAAACAGAGAAAGCAAAGGGTTAAAGCTCCGACCTTCCCCAGTGAGCGATGAGTTTGTGTGGGTTTGCTCTTTCCTGAACACCCATGGCTCTCCAGCCCAAACGTGAAAGTTGTGTAATAACCCCTTCCCCAACCTTGACTCAGACGTTGCCAGCTCAGTGATTCACCCCGGCTCCACCACCTGCTTTCGCTGGAACTGGAAGCCGAAACCCCAGCTGAAAACAGCCCCCATGGGGGGTGAGGAGAGCTGCTGTCCCCACCAGCCCACTCCTCCCCAGGCTCCCAGCCCCGAATGACAGCTGTGCGGTTATATTTATCACAGGTGTGCAGTTGGTGTCTGACTTTAAAAAAAAGGGGAAATAAGAAAAGAAGGTGTCCTTCCTTTGCGGCAAGATTTCCCCTCTCTTTGCCATTTTGAAGGTTTTAAAGTCATTAGACAGTCATCTTCACAACTGCCTCACCCAAACTTTGCTGGAGCTTAAACACATCTGCCGTGTGACAACAATTTCAGCCCTGGAAAGATCTAAAAGAGGGTTTTAATCCTAGTTATTTTCTGTTCCGCTTAATTGCCTTACCCAACACTTATGCTTCATATAAAGACAATCCATCTTTTCCCCACTTACTTCTGAAATAATCATTATCCTCCTCTGCAGAAATAATAAAAAAAAAAAACACCAAAAAGAGAAAAAAAAAGTTATAGGGGTTAGGAGGAAACTTGACATTGAAAACAGACACCCAAATTATAGATGTCTTTGAATAATCCGCAATATTTTTCATGCACTTCACAGAGTTCCTTTCTGGAGCTAATGGAGCTTTAATAAATGATGTTTCCCCCCTCCCTTCTCCATGCAACTTCCCCTCCCCTTTCCTCTTCCACTGTGAAGTTTCCATGAGTAATCCCAAAAACAATATTTAGATGACTGAAACATTAGAGCATAATGTTACTGCATAACATAGCATGTCCAGAACTTTCCTCTGGGATGGAAATCTTTTATTTTCAGTATACTAAAGGAGAAGTAAACATTGTAGTGGGGATAAAAATGGATGCTTTGAAAAACTATTTTACATTTTTGCCGTTTTATTTATGTCAACTTTGTTGAGCAGCATCAGCTATCCTAAATGTTTTACAAGGACAAACTCCTTTCTTTTCATGATGGATGCAGGCCAATCTGGTTGGATCTGTCATGTCCCTCCTGCTCTTTTCTCCTGCTTCATTTTCCAGTAGACCCCAGATCAGTTACCATTTATGCACTGTTCAAAAAATGCTGATATGTTTTCCCTAACTTTCAGGACAACCAAAGCTACTTCTGTTGCCTTTGTTTAGCATTTTTGTAGTCTGTCAAACAGCAAAGTCAGACTCTGTCCTTGGCAAATCAAACCTTTATTCATGGTGCTGTTTATCATATTAGTCTTTTTCATTTCAGATTTGGTCTTTTAAAGAGTCCTGATCAGAAAATGAATAGCTAAAATGTTCCCAGAGTTGCATGGAATTTCTGTCTGTCCGGGGATAACAATGCTACAACAACAAAGCACGTTTCTGTGCAAGATTGAGATGATTTGGGGCAGTTCCTTGCTCTTCCCTAGACTTTCTGTTTGACTGTGGGCAAGCCCCACCATTTCACCAGGCAGCAGTATATCATCTCCAAAATGGGGCTGACAGAAGATATTCATTCTCTGTCTTATGGGGTGGAATAAAGGTGTGAATAAAGCCACAAAAAAATGTTTTGGGCACGTCTGCCCCAAGGAGGCTGTGGTTTCAGTGGAGATTCCCAAGCCATCTCTAAATCGGCTCACGTAGGTACCAAAAACAGCCGCTCACACGGTTCAGACCACACTGTAGACCTGCTGTAAAGCTAGTCCAGATATATCAAAATTATAGAGCAGACACAACAGTGAATCATGTAATAAGGAGAGAGTTAAAGACAGATACACCGGTTGTCTTCTAGACACAGAATCTACAGCATTAATGTGGTAAAAGCAATAGAAAACCTGTTATTAACCAGTTCTGTTTTCAGAATCAACCTGTTTCTCACATCCATTAAGAAGCTTGTGGTGTTGTAAATTGGTGTTGACAGGGGTGGGTTGTTATTTTTTGCCGGGCTTTGGTTTAAATATGGCTGCTCACAGTTCACATTTCCCACTGCATCACAGTGTCCGGAGAAAAGGAGATCATTTTTTTCCACATATAAAATTAAAAAAAAAAAAAAAATCGGGGAAAATTCACAGGTCCTGCAGCCACTTTGCTGAGCTAGTCAGCTGGCCACCTTTCCTCATGCGAAATGTTTCACGTGAATAGCTCTTGTTTTATGCCTTGTAACATTTTCGTGTGACTCATGAGAAGTGATTCACATTTCTCTGGTATTCACCAAAGATCATACTTAGAAATCGAATTCTTAGAAATTTTTAACTCCCTTGTGTAGGAGGGACTGTGGGTGCTCTGCTCAGGTTCATTATGACAATGCAATCTCAGACGGTGTTGGATAAGCCAGTTTACAGTAACAAATAAAAATAATCACGAATGCATTACATTCTTTAGCTTCTGAGCTGAAAAATGTGTGGTAGAGCCAGGAATAACCTATCTGACAGCACTTTTGCCCTTTGAACAGTAGTTCCTCTTACATTTAAAGTGTGTGAATAAATCAAATAAACAAATTACAAAATTATTTGAGCTGTAAGGTGGGTTTTGAAGTCCAGGCTTGAGTCTGTCTTGCTACTGGACTTCCAATGTGACTTCAGGAAAATTACTGAATCCTTATAATTCTATTTTCTCCTATAAAATTTTCTACTTGTTGATAGTCTTTGTCTGGTTTGATCTTAAGTTCTCCAAGTGAAAGAAGGCAGTTTAACTGTTGAGCATTGACAATGTTAACAAAGGCAGTAAAGTAATGAAAAAGAAGGGCTAGAGGATGCTCATTGTTGCAGCTGGGAATGCTCAATACTTCTCTTATGCACCTGAAATTAAAATAGTGATGAAAAAAACTATGAATTTCCAGAGTTTTTTTGGTAAGGGAATTTTTTTGGTACTTATGTATACTTTGAAATGGAAACATGGTGTGATCTAACTTCAGCTGCTTGGCTGCTCTGCCTGGTCAACTGTTGTACAAAAATTTCCAAAAGCAACCATCTTGAGGCTCTTTCACTCTTCACAAGTGAACTCACAAAAAGTGATGAAGATGGGGAACAGGGGAAGAAAAACGTGTACATTAAAATAAAGAACAAGAAAAAGAAAGGAAAGAGAAGAGAGTGGGTTTTTCAACTCTTTAAGAAAACTTATATTTCAAATGTATCATGTTTTCTATTTGGCCTGAGTTGGCTCACCCATGCAATTTCCACTTCTGTTGATATCATCATCCTGTGTTAAATCTCCCAAAAGATGCTAATATGTAGAGCAGGGATGATGGGATATTCAGCTAGAAGAAAGGAGTTTCAGGCTTTGATCTCTGCTCCCAGATTCTTACATTTTACTTTAAAAAGTTATTTGGTAAAATAAGTCAAACTGAAAAAAAAAATACACTTGGCATCTAAGTTCTCTATTGGATTTGATCTATTGACATGGCAAACCCTTGCAGCCAGTTGCCCTTGGAATCACGACAGCTTTGCTAACATGCATGCATCATTGCCACCTGGACATCTCTTTGCAACAGAAAAAATCACACAAGGCTGAAGATTAAAGTCATATTCATGCCATTACTATATCATAGAATGGTTTGGGTTGGAAAGGACCCTGAAGATCATTGAGTTCCTATACCCCTGCCATGGGCAGGGACACAATTTATCTGTAAGTAGCACAATTTACTGTAGCTGCAACCAGAAAGACAATTTTAAAGTTTAGGAACATGAGCTGTGTGAGGGATGCATCCGTTAGAGCCAGGTCCCCCCCTTGCTGTGGCCAACAGCCTCATCCAAACACTTGCACCAAAACCTGACATGGAAGACTTTCCTGAAGTCCTTACTAAGTGCCTTTCCTCTTTGTCCAAGCCTTAATTTTTGTTTCTCAGTGAAAACTGGGACCAGAAAAAGTGATCTAGCAAGAATATGCTGTAAAAATATCAGTTACAAGGGATTTTTTTTTTCTGAGTTGTTTACAAAGCTGTACATTCAAGTCAACGTGTTTAGCTTATATGCAGCTCTTGAGCTTCTCAGAGGCACGCAGGACCTGCCGATGCCTTGCTTTTGCTGGATACACTCTACTTGTTTTGTGTGTTCTACAAATACAGTAGTAAATATGCAGGAGCCTTGCTTTTTTTATGGGACTCTATTAACAGAATGAAAGGGGATCTTCCCTTGGCTTTACTAAGCTTTGGAGCAAACATTAGGGGGGAAAAAAACCACCCACCACGCAACTGCTATTTTCACTTTCCTCTTTTCATATAGTTTTGATGTTTTAGTTAACATGACGATATTAACCTTTATGTTCATACGTTATTCTTAAGAAATTTTTCACATTCACTGATTAACTCAGAAGCATTTATTCAGAGTCAGTAGAAAGTCCGTCCTCCCAAATAGCTGTCAAGTGACAAATGCATTAAAGGTTAAGATAATGTCCATGGCTCGCTTAGGTAAATACTATCAGTCTGAAATCTCCTTTTAAGGAGGAGATAGCCAAACCCACTCAAGAAATAACAGCAAACAAAGCAAGACAAAGTAAACTCACATTAAAAGAAATTAGTACCTAACAAAACAGGGTAACAGCTTAACAAGCTACTGATGCAGTACAAATCTCCTCTAAGTACCAGGAAATAAGCCATTGAAACTTCGTCACTAAAGTGAAGTCTTCACTTGTAAAACTTCAGATAGTTAGATCTCCTTTGATTCAATGCAAATCAGAGCTGATTTTTTTTAATTTTTTTTTTAAGGTGCTCTTTGTGTCTAATGTATCTAAGCAGTAGGTGAGCTGAGAAAGACCAGGGATGAGCTAACACAGGACAGGGTAACCTCCCCGTGCTTATATATTCATTGAGGATGGGATTTAAAAACAACAGTAGCAACTCTTAAATGTTTGCATTTCTGTTGATTTTCTTCTTTCATCTCCTGGCATAGGGTGATGTTTAGTGTGATACCTTGTTAACCACTCTAAAGTCTTTCTGCTTTGTAATCTTCACTTCAGAGGTATCTGGTATTTCCAACTTTAAATAAGGTATTATATCCACACATGGAGAGGTTATAATAAAACTTCTCTTATGACTCAGTATAAGGATGGATTCCTTTTCAAATTACCTCTTCCCTGGTGTATGCAACCTGCTGCTTACCGTCTGGTCTGCTTTCTCCTCTGTACATCATCTGTGGACAATACAAAACTGTTTCAGCTCTCAGTAAGAGGCTTAAGTCTGTAGCTCAGACTATGGGCTCCCAGAGACTTTAAGCTCTGAATAGACTGTTGGATCAGTTAGTCTGATCTTCTATACAAAGCAGGCCCTTACATTTCATTCCGCTACCTTTGCAAGAAGTGTTGCAGCTTGTTTGACTAAATCAGGACTTCCAATTTATCAAACACATCTCAGAATGTGCATTCAAAATTAAAAAAAAAATCCACCACTTTCCATGATAGCACGTCAATGATCAACCAACCTTGCCTAAAAGTAACCACCTAATTTATAACATAAATTTGTCTGTTGCCAGTTTGTTGCTCCAAAAGTTCTAGACTGAATTGGAGATGTTTAAAAGACTCACCACTGCATACCACCCAAGGCAATGACCTGCTTTGGTATGCCTCTAAGTCTTCTTCCATAACAACTTCATGTTTTCTCTGCTTTGTCTCAGTAATAATGAATCCTTTAAACTGTAGGGTTTCAGGATGTCTATTCTTCAGCCCCATCACGCTACTCGTGGCCTTTTTGGCCTTGATGTCACGTTCAGAAGTAGACACATTCAGGTATGGATCCCACTTTGGTTACAGAGATGTAGTCTGATGAGCAGCAAGCCTGGCACAGTTCCACTGTGGAAACACAGAAAATATGTAAAAAATCCACATTTCTGCAGGTCCCAATCCCCATTGTTTTACTATTGAATATCTACAAGGTTTTGGGTCATAGTGAGCCCATGAGTGTGAACCTATGTACAGATATGGACGGATCCCTCCATGTAAAATTTCCATTCTTGATGTCTATATAAATACAGAAATTTGTGTTCACTAAACCAAGAAGATAACAATACCAAAATTGCCTTAGATAAGGGCAATATACTTGCCTGCTATGTGGTGGGTTTATTTTTTTATGAAATGAGCATTACTATGCTGGAGAGGGGAAAAAGCAGTGCTATGCGTGGTTGGATAGCATTGACTTCAACTCTATTTCTTTTCAGTCTTGTCTGAGCTTTAAAATCAATCTAATAGGGCAGACAGTCAGTTTTCCAGGAAATAATTCATGTTCAGTATGTCATGGAGCTGACCATCTTCTCTACAAACCTATTGCTTGGCTTTAAGCGGAGTTGGCCAGATCCAATTGAGTCCCTGAGGATCCTGGCTCTGTAATTATGTCACCACTTAGCAAAATAATGAACACTGATGGGTTGAAATGAATCCTGGTCCCAACAGATTGAACTTTTTAGCCTGTCCAGTATCAGCCATCTCTCCATTTTTACATATAGGGTTTCAGTAAAGTAGAGGGCAAGGCCAAGTTCAGAATGGCACCCTGAGCAGAGATTGGCATTAATAATATCAGTTTTGCTTATATGTCTAAGGTGTTTTATTTTTTTTTTCCCCCTGCTGTTTATCCAGCTGGACTTTGACCCCCTTTTGGCCAGTCTTGAAACAATTTTTTTTTTTTTAATTAATCAGAATAAAGCTGGATTTGCTGGTTGCACATAACACACATGCAATGCAACTTATTAATTTCCAAGATCATTGTGAAACTTCTCTGTATTCTATCATCTATCTCTAATAATGGAATTAATGATATTTATCTTGCAGCTTTGCCCAGTGTTAATTTCTGATAGTGGTCTGATAATGTAAATTGCTGCACGGCAGACGACTGGCATTTTCAGTGTGGTTAAGGTGGGACCAGTTTACTCTTTGACTCATGGTTTTGACAACTCATCTCCACCCTCCCTTTCTCATGTCACTGGTGCAAACATCGTCCACTGAAAAATCACTGGTGTGTGGCTAAGTGTGTGGCTGTATTGCCCTCTAGTGCTGACCCTCAGAGGAGAAGTGGCAGTGTTACTACAGTTAAGAACAAATCCATCCCTTTTAGTAAATTTGGGTCTTCAGGTCCACTACTGAAAGGCAGCATGGCTTCATGTCCGGAGATGCTACATGTACTGTGGGGTAAGAAGTTCTTGTATGAGAAGCCCAGTAGCTGGTGAAGAAACACCCGAGGTCTGCTTAAAAGAGCCTCGAATGTCATATTGCTCAAAGGAGGTTTGGGGTTTTGGGTTTTTTTTCTTGATTGGTTTGTTGACTGCTTTGGGGTTTTTTTCCCTTTTTGGGATTAAATAAGACACGTAAAGGCTTTTCTAATGTTTCTATTTTTTTTTAACAGAAAACATTGACTTCTGCAAACGTCACTATTTACAAACAGGGACCACAAAGGGAACATGCATGTTTTCTTCAGCAAGGATGAGATTTTTCATTGAAGTGGGGATGATCCTTCAGTACTCCTCCAACCCAGTTCCCAAAACAACAAGGATTCAAAGGGTAAGAAAACTGCATTGGACAGGGAAGACCAAGAGTCAAATAATTTTTTCTGTCTGATTCAGTACAGGAACTTTCACGCCTTCTGTTCCAATTGCAGGGTTTTGGAGCTGAGCTTTGTTCACCACTTCTTTAAAATGTGTCCTTTGAACAAGAGCAGCACATGTTCCTAGCAGGTGCAGAACCACGTCCTAGCATTTTAAGGTGTAGTGTTTTCCATAAGCTTCAAATCATATGAGTAAAATTTTTTCATTTATATAATTACAGTATTATCGGGGCATACGCAACCAGATCTGATGTAGGGTCTTCACAGTTGAGTGGCCATGACTGTGTCACTCTACAAGAGTACTTACAACTTGGGTCATTCCTTGTCTCCCATCCTGGTACGTGTTTGCCTTATTAGTCAATGAGTTTTTCCCAGATGTAACGAGTAATTCCATGTGCCCACATATTTGAGAGGTTTTTGGGTTTTTTTGCCTAAAGCCTGAAATACTGTTCTTGAAAACTAAGGCCCAAAACTGATTTAGGATAATCATTATTGTCTAATATTGGTCTCCTTTCCTTCTCTCTTTGGCCAAAAAACACTCGAGGGAAAGATAATCTATTAAAAATTAAATAATAATAATAATAATAATAATAATAATAATAAATCCATATAAACCCAAATAATTTCTGTAAGAAAAGCAAAGAAAAGCTAGTCTTTCCAAAGAAAACAAAATATTTGCTGAAAAACTCTGTGGGTTTTTTTTTTCCCATTTTTNTTTGGAGCTGAGCTTTGTTCACCACTTCTTTAAAATGTGTGAACAAGAGCAGCACATGTTCCTAGCAGGTGCAGAACCACATCCTAGCATTTTAAGGTGTAGTGTTTTCCATAAGCTTCAAATCATATGAGTAAAATTTTTTCATTTATATAATTACAGTATTATCGGGGCATACGCAACCAGATCTGATGTAGGGTCTTCACAGTTGAGTGGCCATGACTGTGTCACTCTACAAGAGTACTTACAACTTGGGTCATTCCTTGTCTCCCATCCTGGTACGTGTTTGCCTTATTAGTCAATGAGTTTTTCCCAGATGTAACGAGTAATTCCATGTGCCCACATATTTGAGAGGTTTTTGGGTTTTTTTGCCTAAAGCCTGAAATACTGTTCTTGAAAACTAAGGCCCAAAACTGATTTAGGATAATCATTATTGTCTAATATTGGTCTCCTTTCCTTCTCTCTTTGGCCAAAAAACACTCGAGGGAAAGATAATCTATTAAAAATTAAATAATAATAATAATAAATCCATATAAACCCAAATAATTTCTGTAAGAAAAGCAAAGAAAAGCTAGTCTTTCCAAAGAAAACAAAATATTTGCTGAAAAACTCTGTGGGTTTTTTTTTCCCATTTTTCATACAGAAATAGTAGTATAGAACAATCTCTACTAGCACCACCAATTTTTTTTTTAAATGACAGCCATTCACTTGATGTGATTATCACTTTTCTTTGAAGACACTTTGCTGTAGATTCACAGTGTAAACATCATGCAGCCTACATCACAGCACAACAACAGAAGCCTCTTCAGAGGCTTGGCTGTGTGACATAAGGCAGGAGAAGTGTAGGAAAAAAGCTATTTTCTAATGTTATCTGAAAGGCTATCAGGGGAAAAGTTTTTAAAGGAAAGAAGTTACCAGCAAACATGTCTGCACAGGCCATTCTAGCTTACTGAACAAGTTAATAAAGCGTGGAATAGTATTTTAGCAGCTTGCTTATTATTATCAAGGGACCATACCCCACATGAAACATGACTCAGCCAGCTGCAAATAAACCCCTCTTCGTCCTCTGAGGTTTCTCTCTTTGATGCTCAACTTATTCAAGATACTTCCCACCTCCTGCCTCCAATTTTGCTTTTGTGGTAAATTGTTTAGACATGATTTAAAAACACATTATGGGCTATGGAGTGAGATAAGATGTAAATCAAGCTCATCCAGTCATTCAATCCAAAAATAATATGCTAGCATGGAGGGATATTAGAGCCTCTGTCGGATCCCAAGTGAGAAGTCTTGAAACAAAATCAAAGTTTTTGTTGTTGTTATTATTACACTATGCTGAAGAGTGGAGGATCCTTCCCTATCTGCAATGGGCATCTTGTGTCAGGTTTCCCACACTTTGGAAACCAAAGTAAACCCTTTGATTAGAAAGAATAATACACTGTGGCGTATGTGGTGCGGTCTACTGCTGCCTCGTTGTACTGAATGCATGTTAACATGAATGATGGGCAGGTTGACTTGGGTTAGGCAAAATTTTAAGAAAACTAAAACTACAATGAAGTTCCTTTGGAAGTTCCATATCTTAAATGCCAAAAAAAATGTGATGTCCTGCAATTATTCGGTTCTTTACATAGGCTGTAAGTTTGGAGTTTATAATAATAACCTGGAAGAAAAACAAGATGAAAGGAAGGCTAAATCTCCACCAGTGGATAACATCAAAGTTAAACCCCTCACCAGCAGTAAGGATACCACTAATAAACTAATACCACTTATTATATCTCTGTTGGCAAAGTCATGACATGTTGGTAGATTTTCCTGTGAAAATTAATAAATTACTAAGCATCCTTTCTGCTTAGTACAGTGGACAGATGCGAAATTAATAATATAAGGAAAGGATAATAAGAGGAAAGGTCATATCAGAAATTCAGTAGTTTGCCCTTTTTCTTCTGCTTAATTAATAATCAAATATTTCAATGTGGAAATTGGACCATATCTGTAAATTCTGTATCGAACTTGTCTATTGCTTATTCTAAAATTGTAGGAGTTAAACTAATGCAAAGACTGAATGAGGCCAAAAGTCAATTCTGTCCCTAGGAAATATATTCTTAGGAGATTCTCTTATTTAAGAGACACGATTGTTTTGATCTCTAAAAAAGCTCATGACAGACAGCCAGACATGCCATTGGTGGTCATTCTCTACCACAAGCCAGCTTAACCTTAATTTTATCAAAGAAACAAAAACTTCATATTATTTTCATTCCATTATTTCTGGTATCCTTTAGATACGTTGGCCCTTGAGCACCTTGAGAAGGAAGAAGCTCTGGACCTGATTTGCTACCATATGACAATCCCTTGTATAGCATGGAAGATTGAATATGTTTGTGGCTGCCTGGTACCGTGTGATATTCATAGGGGCTGGAGGATTTGCAAGGTAAATGGTATGGAGCACTGCTATGGCACATGCTGAAATCCTCCTAGGAAAGGATGAACACCACTGATGCCAAGCAGTCATTCACCTAGATGGAACAGGATTCTCTTGTCTACTGAAAACAGGGGAAAAAAGAGAACTGTGGACTCTACCAGCAAAAAGTGCAGAACTGGGGAGGAATCCACCTACATTCCTAACCTTTGTGTTGAACAGGAAAGTTGTGGACATCTGTTCCTAACCGAATGGAACTGCACTATGGCAAAATACCTGACTACACTGGAAATCACTTAACCTCTCTCCTGCTCTGTCCAGATGAGACTAACTTCTGTTGCCTGTGGTCATGCTAAAGAGAAGGTCACCTGTTCTGGCTGAGAGCAGAAACTAAACAGTCCTAACCCATGTGTTTTGTTATTTGATGACTCAAGCCCTAAATGGTGAATAACAGAAGTTGAATGCGATTCAACCCAAACAAAAGTTGAACACTTTCCCAATGCTGCATTATTGTCTGACATTCCTCCATAAGTGGTACAACCTTATGCAAAATCCAAACAAACCGAGCATGTGAAAATGGCATGTAAGCCTAAATAAAGTGTTAAAATAAACGTATTAGGCAGCAAGGATATGTTTTGTAAACACATCAGGATTTGTGAACAGATTGTCATATTACATTAAAACCATTTAAAACCCCATTTGTGACTATAGCCATTTCAGAACATCTTTTTCTAAGTGGCTAAAGAGACATATATGTTTAGTCTATTAAAGGAGAGAGCAGGCACACTCGGGGAACGCTGGTCCATGTTACCGAGCCTGCGTTATGCCCTGAGCTTGCTGTAACCCATCTCACCCCATGAGCTCCGCTGGCACGCAGACAGCACCCTTGAGATGACATTGGAAGTCCTTGCTCAGCACAAGTGACCTCTTCTGCTTATATTTTTTTTAACAGACTTCAGAACTGGTGTTCATGATAAAATAACACCCTGATCACCAAAAACAATGTCTGGAAGTCTGGCTCAGCTAAAAAGTTCTTTGGCTCAATTCTGCTTAGCAAAGGATGAACACATATTCAACACTTCATTGAATTTAGAGAACTTTGTTGAATTAGGATCAAAAACCAGAGACCCTCACAAATTTGCAGTTTTCTTTCTTGTACATAGTTCTCTTAGGATTTTTTCCACTCTTTCCATTAAGTCCAAACCTTTAGAAGTCAGTCCTTCAGGCTGCCTCTGCAAAAATTGATGAGAAAGGGGCATCTTCAGGGACTTTAAAGATCTCTGAAGGGATGGTGCTCTCTTCATTGACTACCCAGGTGGCCAAAACATGCAACAAAACTGTGACTTTCTGCTGTCTGAAATTGGAGGAAATGAATGGTACCTGCATACTTATTGTTAAAAAAAAAAATCCTGCTACAGAGCAAGTTGGTCAAATGGCACATATTGGAGCACTGTGACTGACTTCTATGAAGCTTCTTTTTGCTGGTGCCTCCCCCATCGGTAATAGCTGAGGATCTGGCCCAGGATTTTCTTACTGAAAATGAGCAAAAGCATTAATATTAAAAGATTCAGTCATGGAGAGACTGCTTATTCCAAGTTAGCTCTTAAATCAGGAGGCTAGCTTAAAAAAAATTAAACTGCAAAATAAATTAATAACAGGATCATGCTTATGTCTGAAGCATTTTGTATACATTTAGATTTTTCCCCCTGAAATACAGAAAATAAAAAAAATAGAAAAGCTAAGAAGCAGCTGCATTGACCTTATAATAATTTTGTTCCAAGGGGTGGGGATTTTAATAAAGGGATGACCCCAGTTCTCAAGCTGAATTTGCAAAGGCAGGTGTGTATTACCAGTCAGAGCTTAGCAAGACTTAGAAAATGGTCCCACTTAGAAATGATCCCAGAACCAGCTCTGGCAAGTCACAGTGTACCATTAGTTGTGAATTGCTGAAGCCTTTGTTATCAGTGTGAGATCCACTCTAATTATTTTACTCCCTTCCCAGCCTGGTGTTTCCAAGTTTGCTCGCTAGCCCCAGCCATTGATTTTTCACAACAGAATTTCAGTCTAGCTGAAATTAATTAATTTAAATTTGGCTCCGGCTCCTGTTCATCTCTCATTAAGCCATGCCTTTCCTTTGCCTCAGCAAAACCCTATTACCTCATCTCTTGGACTGAGCCTCACGGGACAGTGTCCAGCTTGGGCTCAGGTGTCAACCCTTCCCCAAACCCCCCGTTACCTCTGGGATCATTTACAAAGTGGGACTAGTTGAAATTTAGGTTTTGATGAATTTTCCTCAGGTACAACAATGCTGGAAAAATACAGACAAAACTTGTTTATGTGATCACAGCATCTCCAGGAGGCACAGAGATTTTAAGGCAGTCATGATGATTTACAATTGCAGGGAACCTGGCCACAAAGGTGTTTAGGGTAAGGCTCCTTTATCATATCGTAGCACTGCATAGGGACCCCAAAGTAGAGACAGATCCTTTCACCCACTGAGGTCTCTTCCAGGGTGAGTAGGCTGCTGAATTAAGGAGTCAGGCCCCAACTGTCTGCTAAGCTGTAGGTAGAAAACAAAAGCTGTTCAGCCAGTCATTCCCCCTCTGGCTCTTTCTACACCTCCTATTTTCAAAACTGTCTCTGCTTTAAATTCCCAGAGTGTGCTTTTAGAGATGTCTCAGAAAGTCTGAAGCTCCTGTTTGGAATATTAACTGTAAATAACCTTCCAAGATAAGCTGTGTATGGTGAAGTGGAAAAATTTATTTTGACCCTCCCTTGACGATGCAGCACAATGTGTCCTTACTGTAAAGTTCTTCCTTCTCTGTATGCTGCAGATACGTCTAATGAAATGCCTTTCAACTCCATAGACACTTGCTATATGCATCCCTGTTAAACCACCCTGCCTAGCCACAGAAGACACATCCGCTGGTACAATAGGACAATCCAGACGAGGTGATGTTGTGTTTCCCAGCTGCCACCATCCGGGAGGATATACAATGAGACAGAGATGAGAACTCAATTAAAATTGCCATTTTAATTCAGATGATTTAAGAATTTCTTTCTGCTCCTAAAGATGGATAAAGAGGTTTCCTATCTTTACATTTCAACCCACTGGATGATAAATTCGAGACACTTCTTGTCTGCAGATACAGTTGACTGCAGAAGCTGCCTGCCATGCCATCAGAAATGACTTGAGAGAGACAGCCAGGGATTCAAGCTGCTTCTTAGCACCACTAAATAGGTTGATGCCTATAATTCCTAAAACCATAACAGCTCACTAGTAATTTCTGTCATTTCAACAATATAGTTTTAGAAGAGATTTAAAAATGTATCACCACTATTTCATCAAATGCCACATTTCACCTTCTGTAGCCACTATTTTGTATCCTTCTTTGCTATTAAATTGACTTCAGTTCTTCAAACGACACATCTGTTTAAGCCTTATCTGTTCAAAGAAAGCTAATAAGCATAGCTAGGTTTAAAAGGATTAACTTGGATGGGAATTCTAAAAGTTTTCAAACATTCTTGATAGTATTTGCTATTAAAAAGGGGGAAAATGAAAAAAAAAAAAAAAGCATTTACCTTCTTAAAAACTCTCTCAAACTTAAAACGATGTAAGATTAATTCCATAGCAGGTCAAATGGATGAGGATGACATTTCTTGCACCTAAGGATGCTCCTGATAGCTATCTAATGTTTCCCTGAGTACCTTTAGGATCAATATTGGAAAAGAGGAAAAGTTGTATTTCTTATTTTGAGTAGTAAAATACAGAATAATACCTACGTATATGTCAATGCTCTCCTCAGTTACATACAGATATAACTGAGCTGCTGCAAAAATACAAATAAAAATGCTATGAAGTAAAATGTAGAATGTTCAGTTCCTTTGAATAAAAAAACAACAATAAAACTAGAACAAAAAAAAAGTTGTTTCTTGTTTTCATCCTGCTCTTGTGCTCCATAGTGTACACCTTGCTATATCTCCAGTGTATCTTCAATGGGTGTGTATATATATATATATATAGATATGAGGTTTAAACACTGGGAAGTCATCTGAAATACATTCAGAATGATTTTAGGTGCTGACGATTGATAGATAAATTCTCATCAATGGCAGATAAGCAGCATGAACCACATGTTAGTCCCTAGATGGGGTTCTCAGTTCTGCTGAAATCAGCCCTATCTTTCCAGTGAATTCAGTGACAGTGGACTCAAGATGGGATCCTTCAGAAGATCAGCAAAGAGACAGCAGGAAATTGGCCCAGATCCTGCAACAGTGAATCTCAAAATATTGAACTAAATAACTGACACCTGAGAAATAGTAAACATTGTTAAATATGCTTGCTGTTTGCCACCAGCAACAGAACAGCACAAGAATAAAACCTAATTTATTTTTTTAGATGATAATTGAAAGCAAAAAGCTATTGCTGCCATTTCTCCAGGAGAGACTGACTCTGATGAGTGACTCTGCCTCTCTCCGTATGTGGATTTTAGATGCAATTACAGTTGAAAGAGAGAGAAGCCAAGCAAGGCAGACACAGACGCTAATACTGTATCTGTCAGTCACAAAGATGAGCTGCTCACCTCTAGCTTTAACCAAATTAACACATCAGTGACTTATGCATAACTTTGGGACTTTAATTCATAGCTTGACAAACCATAAACAAGGAACCAAGGTACGGATTTCAGATTTTTTTCAATAAATGCTTCAAAGGCAGCTGGAGGCAGTGAATAGCCCAAGTGATGCAGTAGAAGTGCTTGCAGTGGCAGAATATCCCAAATCCTCTGATACTCTGGGGTTTCCTACCATACAGAAGTAGGCTGGGAAGTAACGTACAGAAATGCATAAAGACAAGACGCAGCTTTTGATTTGGGCTTAGGATCAACACAGAGACTACCTAGAAATCTCTTCACATATTTTGTTGCTGTGGTAAAACTGTATAGAAAGTGAATCCAGAAGAGAAAATTTTCTCAGCTTTGTATCTGAACCAAAAGCCAGACCTCATAGATTGTCTCAGCCCCAAAGATTCATGTCAGAAAGTCCAAGTGGGAGGCTGAGATCCTGCTATGGGTCCTTATTCATGTGTATGCACTAGGGAGAGATAGGAACCCACTGAACATCTAATCAAGAATCTTTGGATATCTTGTGGACTTTCTTATTTCCTCCCTTTTTAGACCTCTGAACAATCCAGACTTTGGCACTGTAACCTGACTATTGATTTCAGTGGATTTATCACAATTTGTGCTAGATTAAACAAGCTGGACTTTTATTTAACCTAAGCTAAATATTATTTTCAAATAAAGACCACATAAACAGACATTGGTTTTTGATTAGCAGCCTTTTTAAGTAAGTTGTGAAGCTCCATGTGAACAATGAGAAAATGAGAATTCCCATAAAAGTCTGGATCCAGTCCTATGTTGAAACTCCATTTCCCTTCAAAATTCATCAGTGTTCGGCTCTGAAGATATTGCATCACTTTAATTACTAGTGGAAAACGATCATTTCACCCAGTTAATCTAGTTTGTCTTTGAAAGTATAATAAAGTGCTATCTAATAATAAACTATGTGCTTATCATCTGACCAAGCTTCTAGCTAAAGTACTGTTTACTGATCTAATGATCTGGCTTTGCTTTAAACAATAACATCTAAATATAAACACTGATTCTTCCACTTGATCTCCTACACATTTGATTTTATGTAGGTCATTAGTGATGTCAGTAAGGATGGGCTTTAATGTATTTAAATAATATAAAGTTAGTGAAGCATGTGGGAAAATAGGAATTTAGCCCAGTAGTTGAAGTACGTTGGCTGATAATTTCGGTCGGTGCAATGTGCCATAGCTACCATAGCCATGAGGCAGGTGTCTTATTCAGATACGGTCACTTCCAGCATATGTCATAGGGTTGGACTTAAAACTACAGACTGGAAGACCCACCAGTACCCAGCTGGCCATTCCTCTTGCAGAGAATAGTTTTACTCATTGAAGAAAGTACCTACATCCAAACATTATGTGAACAGGTGCATAGAAAGGATGTGAAACAAAGTCCAAAGTGGATCGCTTGTTCCTTGTGATGGGTCCAAGAGATTGAGTCCCAGACATGTTGAAGTTTCTGGTAAAACTCCAGTATCTTCATTAAACATGTGTGACAGTCCTGGAAGTCCTAGTGGTGTTACTTGGCCAGCCTCTGCCTCTCAGAACAGGAGATGAGGTAGTATCAGAAGAGATTCCCTGAACCCCTGTGGTTAGAAAAAATATAATGCCATCCCATCTTTATATCCTGCTGCCAAACCTCCTTTCATTAAAGGAGGCTTGATTTCAAAAACATGCAGCCACGTAGGAGACCCAGGTAGACCCCAAGAGCAGGAGGTACCAGGTACAAACGCTGGTTCCGGACACTTGAAGAAAAGCTGTTTGATTCCATACGTTAAATCTCTGAATGAAAAAGAGAATTTCTGGCTATAACAATCAAGACTCTATGAAATTTGTGCACCTGAGGGACTTTGTCTCTCTTTTGTAACAGACAAGCATAGAGCAAGACTCTGGCAGCACCCTCAGAGCTACTCATAGTGAGGCAGAATTGGACCCTGTGTGCAAACCAGATATATCCTATTTTCCCCGCAAATCTCTGTCTCTATAAGACTGTCACTAAAAACACCACTGAAAGAACATTTTTAGACTCTTTGGAAATACATATTAAAAAAAAAAAAAGAGCAAACCACAGTTCTCTGTGGCTTGAGGGTCACCCAGAATCTGTTCCCACAGTTCTATTTAGCTAATGAAGTCATACAAACCCTGCACAAAGTGGCACTGGTGACCCCTGTGTCTCTAGATGCCAAACTTTAAAGGTAACACGATAATGGTTTTGGATGGAGAAACAAAGAAAGTCTATGTGCAACCACATAAGCAGGGGAATGACAAACAAAGATGCTATAGAATGGAAATAGATAATTTCAGGCAAGGAGAATGTAAAGTAATCTCTCCTGCCAGTTCCACTGCTCATTGCCATGCGGGCTTGGCTTTCTCTTCTCCTTCTCTGCTTTTCCACCTTTTATTCCCAATAAAGAGATTTGTTTTGTAACATGGAGCAAAAACACATAAACAAAGTTACTAATTCCCCCCAATTTTCACATACAATGAAACACATCAGTATCCTACTCGGGGCTGTGAGACACACTGTCCTCCAGCATTTGAAGCTTCGACATAAGATACTCCAAGAATGTCTCATTAAACATTTATTTTCTCTCCCTATTTGTCTGACAAATGCATGCTTTTCTTTTTCTTTCACTTTATTTTTCTCTTCCTTCCTCCCATTCTTTTTTTTTGCTTTCTATCTTGCTTACTCTCTTGCTCCCTCTGCTTTTGTGTGAACTTTGAAAATAAGAGTGGAAAAAAAAATTCTCATGCATTCATAGGCAATTTGTTTTCAACTTGAAAATGTGTCAAATCTTCGACTGCAAAAATGACTGTGAATTACTGTAAAGAGAGAAGAACAGTTCCCTTGAATTCAGAATAATTACAGAAAAATGAGGTTTCTTAAGTATGTCGGGGGACTAGAAATATATAAATTTCAAGACTAGTTTAGTGAGTTTGCAGGTGTACCAATATAACTAATAAATGAAAATACAACGAAAACCCAAATGTGATAATTCTATCGTTTTTGATTTAACATAAACCTTTCTGCAAAACAATATAAAGTAATAAGAATAAAAATGTTTATCTTTTTTTTTTTTGAAATCGCATTATGCTTTCAAGTCACAAGTATACATTAAAATATATCTTTTCTATGGAGGCTGTACTTTTTTTCTTTTAATGCACTTATTTTAAAAGCTCTAATTCTTAGTAAAGGGACTGTTGTGATTCCCACTTTACAGCTGGAGACCTGAGACATGGCAACACTCCTACAGCACCTCTCTAGTGCTGAACCACACAGCCCAGCCTTGTGCTCCAGCCCTGAGGCCAAGTGGTGCAGCCTGACTAATGTCCACATGCCTAACTCCCCCTCCCAGGAAAAAAAAAAAAAAAATAAAACAAACCCACGGTAACTGCATCCAAATAGCCTATTGAGAAGAATGTTTGGCTTGTGCTATCCACCAAATTATACTTGAGCATTATCTGTGAGAGTTTAGCACATGATCTGTGCCATGAAGTATGATGATGGTGGGACCATACAGACCATTGGCAGCAGCGCTCCAGCCCGTCCTGCTGCAGGTGGTTCAATGGCATAGCTACAGCCACAAGAACCCCCAGAGAGAGCAAGATTTGGGGGTTTGAGACCCAAACTGTTATTCCAACTCTTCTGACCCTTTTTGTACATAATTTTGGTGCAAACAGGAACCAACTTTTGCAGAGTTGCGACATTCTTGTGGAAGTGTCTGTAAAGGCGAAGCAGCACCCGGCTGCACATGAGCTAACTCTAGTTCAGAAGTTAGCACAGATGCATCATCGTGGTGTTCCATACAAACCTTACTGAGATGCCTGTGCTGACAGAGACCAGTGCAAGACCATACAGACCAGAGCTGGCTTTCACCTAGCCAGCCCTCGGCAGAAGGAGAAGAGACCACATCTGTTTATATCTAGCTTTAAAGGTTGGACTCTCAGTTGTAATTTTAAGGTCTGTTCCTAATGCATAGCTCAGCTTTCTATCGTTCCCTACTTTGGACTTATGATAGAAAACAGAGTTTTAGCCATTTTGGTTAATTGCCTAACTCTTGCATTTATCTATTAATATAGAAATGATAAAATAAATCTGCATTGCTATAAATAAAGAGCTATTTTCACAAGAAACATGAGCAATGTTTCATTCAAAATCTACAATCTGAAAGGACACATTTTGTCTTATTAAGATATGTGGTGGGTTTCCTGTATGTGACATTGAAAATAGTGAATGTTTCCCAATGGACCATTTAACTACAATAAATCGAGACTTGTTCCTTTATAAAGAAATGTTGTCAGCAACAAATTGTTTAACAGTTGTTTTAAGGTCATGCTTTCTAAACCCACTTACTTCCCACAGTATTTACGGCACCACTATTTAATATAGTTAAAATGTGATTGATTGTACGTGTGTGTGTGGGCGTGTATGTGATTATTTTCATTAAACAAAATAGTTCCATTGCCATCTTATCAGAAATTGCAGAAAGAACCGAATGAAAATGAACTGAATTAATAATAAATTGAAGGAGGATTGTGCAACACCAGGATTGCTACTAAAGGTGAGATGAACTTGAACGGGTTTTGGGATGCGTTTGGGCTCAATCTCCTCTTCTTTTTCAGTGGGATAGTAGACTAAAAAATCACATGTGCCTACCCCTCTAGGGACAAGGAGGTAAATGGAGACAATTTCCCTCTGTGAAGAAAACCAGGCGATTTGGACTGAAACCTCCTAGGAGGTCCTTGTGACTGAGTTCTAGCACAGCATCCAAACCATTGCCCCAGGTTTTGGTTGAAACAGAAATCAGCAATTCTTGTCATCACAGCAAAATAAAACTGTGTGTCAAACACTTCTGGCCTTGAGCACACCACCCTCAAACTAATCCTTCTGTTTTTTCCCACCTTTACGCACACATAGGGCCAAAGCTGTCCCAGTCCTTCCCTGCCAAGCATACTATCAATCTGAAGGAGCTATTTGCTTTCCTGGGTTTAAAAATTTTTTTTTTCCAAAGGATTTTATGATTGTGCACTGGACACAAATACCAAATATTTACACACATAATAAACTGGAACAAATTTACCATACAAATGTAGCTACCTGGTTCCAGAGTACCAAAATTTTTACCACTGTTGTAAAGTCTAAGTATTGAACCGCTTAAACATCCATTTCACGGGGTAAAGAGAATTAGTCTCTCTCTTCAGTTAAATCTGGGGCTAAAATCAAGTAAATTGGGTCACACTCAGGTTTAAACCAGTCATGCTTTAGGATTATTTGAGACAGTTGCTAGACACCTTTGGACAGCAGATACTTTAGAAGAGGGCTTTATTCTTCATATGCTTATTGAAATTATTGTCCTCTGAATCTAGAGCATCTCTGCCTGTCTCTGTGCACCAGACTGGAGAACCTGCAGCTCTACCTACCTTGAACCTGTAACTTCTTACTCTGCGACAAAGCTCACGAGCTGTTCCCAGGCACACAGGGAGTACTCAGGTGAGACAAGCAACAAGTCCAGACCGCTTCTATCCCACTAAATTAACTTGGTTTTATTGTTGCCTCATTCTCCACACTCCCAGGCCAGCCCCCACTTGTCCATTTAATATCCACCATCGTATCCTGCCTGGCATACAGATGGTAAGCTTGCCAACACGGGGACTGTCTCTTCTCACGTGTTTATATCATACCCTGTCTAGTGTGGCTCTGATTCTCCACTGGATTTCCTAGCCTCTTCTCTATTAAAAGGAGAAATAATAAAGTACATCAAGATTTTACAGGATTAACCTATTAGTCCTTAGTGGGTGGGGAAAACACCCAACCCTTCAGAGCCTGGCTTTATTACTGTTTCTAGTACTGTTGCAACTACAGGCCACCAACTAGAACTGAATCTACTGCCCATCTACCACAACTCAAATTAATTCTAGCCAACGTGTTTGGAGCCAAATAGCAAGTTAAAATAACACTGTGTTTGCTTGCGTAACAGCCTTGCACATGCAATGGTCTTGCTGTATAACCACACATTTTGACTGGTCATGAGCAACACTTTAAATCACGGCCACACGATTGGGTTTTAAGGGAAAAATCTGGGGAAACATAAGCAGCCATTATGCAAGCAAAATATATGATAATCATATGTATCACATGTTAAGAGAAAACAAATATATGACTGGCTGGCACCTCTCTTGATTAAACTCCCAGAGTTAGAAGAAGACTGGGCTTTTTATTACTAGCCATCAGGGGATAGAGCTCCTATTGTGATAGACACGACATACGTGCAAAATGAAATGCTCTTCCCTCCTCGCCCAAGAGCTGGCAATCTTTGGGCATAGACACATTGCCTGGTCACACAGCCAACCTGTGCCAAAGCTTTCAACTCATCAGACCACACACCTTCTCTCATATAAAATCTGTAATAATGTCTATATTATTAAAAATGGACTTTTGCCATAAAACAAACCCAGCACATTAAGCAAGTCTATGTGAGAAGAGCGGCTTGCCGCACGACCTCAAAAGCTTGCGATGCCAGCTGCAACTATAAGCTATCTCTTTCTGCTCAACAGCTCGCTAATAATTCAGACAACCCTTGTTCTCGCTAAATTATTTTTGTGAGCTGAACTGGGAGAGCACTTTGCGAGAGGAGAGCATTTTGTTAGAGTTTCCAATGCTGCTCTGAATGTGACTGGCAGCGTGTTCTGGCAGTCCTCCATTTGGATGGCACAATGGTGTCACTTGTAATAATAAAGAACGTGCAGATGTTTCATGAGCTTTAAAGCATCGCTTTGCTGCAGACTTCAGGGGCCTCTTATTTCCTGGAAGTGTTAATAAGTACGATGGAAAAAAATAACTCTTTATTAAAGGGAACTTCTAATGCTGGATAATCTGGCATGAAAATGGGTTTGTTTTTTTTTTTAAGAGGATAGTAATGTGGTTTCCCTAGAAATACCTTGATTTTTGATTAGACTTTGGGCTGCTTTCTAGTCGCATTTGAACTGTTTGTTGACTATCGGTCACATCTCTCTTTGGGGGAGTTGCTCTGCCTCTCCCTGCTTTTTGACTGTTTAATTATTTGACCAATTTGTTTAATCTTCATCCATGGAGACATTCAAAAGCTATCTGGACATGGTCCTGGGCAGTCTGCTTTGGGTGGCCCAGCTTGAGCAGGAGGGTTGGACAAGATGATCTTCAGAGGCCCATGCCAACCTCAGCCAATCTGTGTTTCTGTGAATTAGATTTCAGGCTTTTCGACAAAAAAGATAGTTCTCACTTGGTTCTGCAGCATACACAGAAACAGATACAAGCCAAGACAGTGACCAAATACTCACTTATTTAAGTTGTGGAAGAAATGGACACAGTGGCCCAGATAATGAAAAATCATTGGAAAAAACTCGAAGTGTGCCTTTCTCTAATCTTAATATCATCTGGATGCACTATTGTTGTTATCTTGGGATGCAACAAACCCATGTAATCTAATTTGGCCCTTCTTTGAGAGGATTTGTCCAAAATTCCAGCAACCCTTTTCAACCTAAATAATTATCTGATGGTATAAATATATCTTTATCCCTAAATTATATTTTCTGGGCTTTCCTCTGGAGTCTTTCTATATCTCACCCTCTCATCACCATGAAATGTGTCTATATGTGCATACAATGTGTCTGTACCCATGTTTGTCTGAAGAAGAGCTGGTCATTACATTCAGGTAGTCTGACTGACAAAACTGTTGGATTAACTTGTTTGAATAAAGGAGAATTAGTGATGCAAGAGATCATATACCTGAGAAACTTGAAAATATTCTGAGAAGGGGTGATGCCCAGGTCTTCAATTATATTTAGAGCCCAAGTCCCATTAAATATAAACTGACATTTCTCCCATCAGTCATCCACTTCCCTTTAAAATACAGCTTCAAATTTCAGAATGCTTACTTACGTGTAGACTTACACTTTTTCCAAAGCAAATAAAAAACTATACATTTTTCTGCTGAGTTTATATAAAGGCAAGCTCTGAGTTTTTATATATACTGTGTTTATCCCAAAATATTTGCTCTTCTGGACTGGTCCAAAAAATTAATCATCAGTGTTGAAAAAAAGTCACTACATTTTAATGGTGTCTCAGGTAATACCATGTACAGTGTTTTAGCAATATATGTTTACTATATCCTTCAGTCTTATTAAAGTCAGTGGTGAAGAAACCCATGTCTAATAGCTATGCTGTAAGAAAGAGCATAGGGATCTCATTAGGAGCTTTTAGTCTGACGGTAACATTACTTCTTTATCACTAATGCGTATTCTAATAAAGGCACAACACATTAAAAATAAACACATCGTGGCAGTATGTAAGGTGATCTAAAAGTAATGCATTTCCAAGCAAGATTTTGATGATACCCTCAGCCAGATAAAACCTTGAGCTTTCACATGTATTCAGACCCAAGCTCCCATTGTTAATTCAAGCTACTATATTCTCTCCTTTTAACTAACACTTATATCTGACAGCTGTAAAGGCTTTCAGCCATAATAAATCTCTCCCTGACTTCCCAAAGCAAACAGTGTTGAAGAGAGTGATCCCTCCAATAACATTTTGTCAGCTCAAATCACCACTGTGTTGGGAGTTACTCAGACAGTCTTTGCTGACTGTTTGCTTCCCAGATTTCTTATGGTTCTTATTTCCTGCGTCTGTTCTGATCCTGGTAAGTCATCAATCCCAAACAAGTATTTTGATGCAGCTATACCTGTCGATTGGGTGAATTGCTGTTTTGCTTTTAACTCTGCCAAGTTTTAATTTTGTGCAATTCATCAAATCCAGGTGTTTGCATTCTCCCCAAAGGCATTAGGTGGGTTACTAGATCTCATTGCAGAGAATCTCGTCATTCAGCAGGCCCAGAAAAAAGCCCGTAATTATTTCTACAAAGACAATTTGATTTTTCACAGCTGATCTACTATGTCTTTTACCAAAACTCAGAAAAAAAATCAGGTCCCTGTGCTCCTGGCAACACTGCAGCGTGCTTAACTATCCAGCACAACTCAAATTCCTCAATACTGTATTGAGACATAGCAAATGGAAAAAAGAGTATGAGAAATGGAAACCAGACACTATTTGGACCTGCACACCCTAAACTAGTTTCTGGCTTGAGAAAGGTAATTCCTGATGATTTACTAGGGTATCCCTCACTTGCAGCCCTGATTATTACATTATCTCACACACTTCATATTCCTCTTTTCTGTTATAGGAAATCTCTACCATGGTAGGAATCCTGCACTGGGNGAGAAAGTCACACGTCTTCACCAGTTATGCATACCACTTTGTGAAGCCTATGGTGAAGAGCACAAAGAGAAGAGGAGCTGGCTATTGAATATTCCTGTGAATATACAGTTAACTTATTCTTGTCTTACTTGCAGACTCAGTATTTCTGGAGAGTATTTGAGTGAAAAGAAAAAAAATTTTGCAAATTTTCTGTGCTAAAATACTTCCTATTTTTAAGAGGATACTTAAGTGCAACAACTTTTGCTCTTTTCCCCAGTGTCTGACAAAAGGCTTCCATTAGTTAGATCTTCTGTGTTCCTCAACAATGAATACAGGTAAGTACAGGTGTAGTGACCCAGGCTGGGTTGAAATAGTCATGACTCTGGCTGTATCAGGAGAACCATTTCTGCCAGATAAAGTCTAGGAACCCAGAATTTTTCTGAGCTACAGATACCTAATACCTGGGAATCTCAAAACACTATCTGGTGACAAATAACTCCTGAGGGAGAAGCCTGTGACACAGTCAATTCTTCAAAATATCCCAACTGCTAGTATCAGCTCCAGTACCACCACTACCATCTTGACTGAGCATCAGCCAGATCTACACATAGAAGTCCCAGCATTCACCAGGAGTGGTAGAGCAGTGAAATAGCTCTGTAAGGGTCTAAACCCCAAGGGTTCCCCATAGACTGAACAAACCATTGCTCATCACATGCCTACCCAAGGGGGCTTCAAACATCTATTAAGGGGACTGAAATGAGGAAGTCCACTAGCCCTAGAATTGATCTCAGTATCCTGCTCCTAAGGGGACAAAGGTTCCTGTGTATATATTTACTGGGTTTGGAGACCTCAGCACATGGCCTACATGTAGGACCACTGATTGGCATACTCAGGCTTATAGGCTCCACATGCAGTGAAAGGAAAAAAAAATAGGTTTCGAATTTAAACACCGAACCACCTTCTGAACACTGAACCACCTTCAACTCTGCCTTGACAACACAGAGGATGTAGGATCAGTAGCTTACCTACTCACAGACTACACATTGCAACTCCTCAGTTCTGTCAAGAAGCTATCTAACATGAGCCATTGTAAGGAAAAGCACTGAAGGATCCATGAAAATGAATTTGGGGTGCAAGCTCACTCTTCCTAAAAATTTTCTTATCCAGGTGGTTATTTTTTGGTATTGTCCTTATCGATGTGCCCTAGGGCTTATAAAACAAAGTGGGGTCCTAGGACTTATCTGAAGTGAATCACCATATCCAAAGCTATGGTTTGGCATTTTGGATAAAGCATTTTCAAATGCCTTGGTGCATATCATAAGCTGAATTTTACAGTGCAATCACTAAAATCAGGAATGAAAATCAAAGTAATGTTTGATTTTAATACTCTATGTTGTTTTCCAGGTATTTATATGTACCTCCTGGTCTCTTCTAGCCTTCGCCCCAATTTCTAAATCAAACAACTTCGTCAACAAATGCATCGATGGGCAGATTTTGGCATCCTCATTCATAACTATTTGTTTTGCTGCCAAATGCTATAAAAAATTACATTCTCTAATAGATTGATAAGGTTTTGGCCCTCCTTATTTACTATGTTTTCCCTCAATTCTCTTTTGCTCATGCATGCACTCTTACACACGTTGACATCCATGTTTCTTTTAGTCTACTTTTTTATTTGCAATACGTCTCATGGTGATCAGCTAGTGAACAGGTGGAGTCTTCCAGATGTCAAGTGGGTTTGTGCTGCTCAGAAAAACATTTTAAGGAGAAAAAGAGCTCATGTTGATTGCTTTGAACACCGGTGACTCCTTTTCGTAAGAAAGCAAATTCAAAAATGGTTGCCTTTGGCACGTAAATATACTGTTTTGCTTCAGGCAAAACGGAGGGAAAAAACCTGCCCTGGTTAATTTTTTATAAGAGAAAACATTCAAAGAGGAGAAAGTGGTTTTGATCAGTGACAGGAGGCTGCCTATAAAAACAGTCAGGTTCAGTCCAATATTTTAATTAAATATATTTGTTTTATGGTAAAGAATTTATGGAAATACAGATGAACTGGGATTTTCCTTGGGTGCAGTATCTCTCAGATCTGTTTCTCTTTCACAGGTAAATGAAGAATTGTCATGCACTTGCCCCAGGCTTGAATTAATCATTTTCAGAGGCAAGTTGCATTTTTCCCCCCAATGCGATCCCAGTAATGAACTTTTCCCCCCATCAACAAACCAGAAATGCATTCATTTCATTTGCTTGTTTATTTGCTCCAAAGCCATTGAGTTGGGGGTGAAGGATGCTTTGTTTTTCATGAACCTGCAGAAACATGATTTTTTTTTTTACCAGTTGTGTGTTCCTTATGAAATGTTTTTTTCAGCCTCAGACAAAACACTGGATGGGTTGCAACCACAAATGAGTCTCTGAAAAGAAAAAAGGAAAGGAAAAAGGAAAGGAAGGGAAGGGAATCTGATGTAACCAAAGCATCACCCATAGAAATACATTATTTTTTAGTCAATCTTCTTATAAAATTCCTTCCCTGCACCTCCACTTGCTCCCATGGGAAAATAACTTGTGCTACTTTTAATCAGCCAGACATTGCTTCACCATCCCTTGCATAATTTCACAGAGCGAGGGCAAAATGTGCCAAATTCCATCCCTGTCCATGTGTCTCTAATCCAGGAGGGAACTCATGGTCACAGAGAGCAAGAAGGGGCAAGTCAGATTCTTGCCGAAGACCTGCAAGGCCTTGTAGTCCAAAATCATGAAGGTTGCATGTTCTGTGTTATTGCACAGCCTAATCTAAGAAATATGGGTCATGGGGAAGGGTAATTTAAGACTTTATTGCTACTGCAGGCCTAGAGTTCTCTTTTTTATGGAAATTGTCAGGCTAATCCATGATTCTGCTGTCATTGCAGCTGAAAGATGAAGATCACAAGTACATGAGTAGGTAACACAGGAGAACACAACATAGTGAAATTCTGATATCAAATGAACAAAACTTCATTTTCTTGCGTAAAATGTTAGCTTGAAGGAATACTTACAGAAAAATTCACCTGCCTGGTATAGAAACCGCTTCTACCCTTTGAATATGTTATTGGGAATCCTTGCTTGATCCTGACCAAATCATTCAGTGACATGTCTCAGGTCTAGTCACTCTAAAGGCCCATAGTAGAACTCCAAGCAGATGTGACATGGAGTAACGGACTGCAGAAAGTGGCCAGAAACTTGTGCTCATCCTGAAGAGTATCTTGACTTGACATTATTGGGAAAGGGTTCTTGAGCCAGACAGCCCACTGCTCCAAGGGGACACTTACGTTCATAAATAGCCTGCTGGCTGTTTATTCCAATGATATTTTCTCACCCAGAGTGAATATAGGGCTTATGATTCTTGTCATTTCAGGTATACGTAGTTTGTAACTTGAAATTCAAGAACGAAAATGAGACAGAATCTTTTTTCCTACTGAAAATGGATTTGTTTAATTTTGGAGAAAAACAATAGAGGAGCATTCTACTGGCCAGATGATCAGTCAAAACTTCATGATTTTTCTATTATTTTCTATTTTTGTTTAGCTGTGGTGAATATTAGGAAACCAGATGCTGAGAAAAAGTAAATTTGAGATGACTGATACAATAAGACATAACTATTCATGGAGAAAAATCACAGAATTCTTCTTTTCCTCTTTTTTTTTTTTTAT
>VZTO01011188.1:5901-16122 GCA_013400615.1 Syrrhaptes paradoxus
GTACTAGGTAAGTAAAATTCGGGGTTTAAGGTAATTAAAGGTAAACTGGCAGAAAAAAAGTGTATTCTCATGAGGATTCAAATTTTCAGCTATATGTAGTTCAGTACTAATCACAGGCAAAAAAAAAGCTTAATTGCATCATCTACTTGTTAAAAAAACGAACAGCATTTAAACTGTGGACATGTATGAAGATTTGTACTGTTTGTATAGATGTGGCACGTATATTTTAGCAAAGGAGTGCCAAATTTGTTGGGGGTAAATAGTTGCAGATCAAAATATTTGATAATACCTGCCAACAAGAAAAAATTTTAATTAGGAATACACTAGAGTGTTAAAGTCTGTTTGGTTAAACAAGTTTTCCTCCTCTGATTTTTTTTTTTTTAAACTTAAAATGTGTTACAAATCAGTTCATTCTAGTTTTGCAATAAACACATCTTAGTCTTTTTATCCATGCAACAGTTTGAGATCTGAAGTCTGAGAACACAGCAGTGCAAGGAAAAGGCTGGAGGTGACAGCAAAATTACCACAGAATACCTAAACACTTCAGAAAAGCTGCCTGCCTGGAGTTCTTGCTCACAGTTGTGGTTTCTGTAGTGCTGATTCCCTTGATACTTTACAGTAAATGTAATTGCTTTTGGGGGTGGAGGCACATCCCATATCTTTCCGTTTATTCCCATAGTTGTCAGGAATCTGTGACAAAAAAGCAAGTAACTTTTATATACTGCAGGTTTTTTTTTTTAAAAAGAAAGCTCCAAAGCTGCCAGTAAAATTTCTGCAGTATGTGTGGTATGTGGCAACAAGAAGCTACTAAATTTTAATAAGAATTTAGCAAAGTTGTGTTCCAGCATACATAATCGTTTTAAGGTATTTATATAAAGTCTGCCAGGTTCATCTGACTTTGTTTTTCCTGTCAGCATGGAATGAAACAGCCTCTTTAATACAGAGCATTAGGGTTTTCCTGGGGCAGCAGCATAACCAGCTACTGTGTACTTCACTCTTTACTCTGTGCCCTTGTAGCACCTTCTCTCCCTAATGTCTACGCCTGCCACGCGAATTGCGTACCTTTGCAGATGTTTTCAATAAGCAGCTTGATATAAAAGATTCCTGTGATAAATCCTGTTTCTGTTGTCTACGGTAGTGTCTGCAAATGTTCCTATGTTTAAGCTTGGCTTTTGTCTTCTCACAAAACTTCTCTAATGCTTTTGAAAGTTAAGTGTGTTATTGTACCCCTTGGTTGGAGTGTTTGGGTGCTTCTTGGGTGCTCCTTTGCCTCTGCCAATTTCTACCATGCTGACTTGGTTTAGGATGAGTCCTTATCTGAGTTGGCTGCTAACTCATGTATAGCAAATATACTAAAAACCTTTTCTCTATTGCTTTTGAGAAATAAGTTTTGAATTAAAGAAAGTCAGGTTCAAAATAATACCAGTTTCGTATGTCACCTGTTTTGGGTGCTGGCAGTAATTAATGCTAAAATCTGTTTCTGTTTGCTGGTTTCATTTTACCTTCTTTGTAAATCCATGATAGGGTGAGGTATGGTGGTCCTTCTCTGAAGATCCTAGTGTCCAAATTTAGAAAAGGTAAAATGGTGAATGGTGCTAGTAAAGGCACATTTACTGCTAACTGCTGTTTATGAATTGCATTTTTTAATGCTCTGCTAAAGGAACATTATCCTATCTAGTAGGATATTGGAGGTTGTAATCAATCTATGGTTGGTGGGGTGGCTTAAATGAGAAATATTTTTTTTAGGTTACAGTATTCTGTCCCTAATACCAGGTGACCTATAATCATGCTAAGGTAACTGTGAAAGGTGGGAGTGTAAGGGTATTACATGGGAGATGTTTTCCATATATGTCATGAAAGAATTATAATAACTTGGGATAGGCAGAAATACCTTTTCTGTCTGTGGAGCTGGAGTCTCATTCTGATGGTACCTGATCTTCAGGCACTACAAAATCTGATGCTGTGTGGAGGCCAACATGTTCTTTAAAGTGTAACTTTGTGCAGTAGTTGGGTAAGAACATTGGGTGAGGTGTGGTTACGCTGCACATGTGTACATCCCCAATCCCCTCCTCTGACGGTGCCAGAGATGCTCTCATCCTATTTATGATTGTAATGTGCAGGATGATCTAAATCTGAAGTCAGTTTTGTAACATCCTGTGAATTTGAACTGTTTGTTACCAGACTGGGGAGATGATTCTGATCGGATTCCCTGATGTGTTCTGCTTAGACCAGTGCGATCCTTTGTGGCTGTAGCTGTGTGATGCTGCTGCACAGTAACTGTTACAATACTGGTTTATGTGATCTTTTTGCGAAAGAGCTTGGCGCATCATGGGCATTACCCACGGCTGATTCAGAATGCCATCTCTTCGCTGCCTTCTGTAACCAGTGGCTGGGGCTCTGATTTTTCTCTGCAGTTGAGTTTCTTAATGTGATGGTGCTCTTCTGGTGTGCATGCGGTCTGGGCAGTAAAGGAGAGAGAGATGTAGGTGAGCATGCACCTGCTTTTTTGAACCACACACTATGTGTAATATATTCTGGTTCAAAGGTCATGNTAGAGTGTATTTATAGTCGTCATGTGCTTCATGAAAAGTCTGTGGAATTACATTCAAAATATTTCATTAACGTTTAATTTAGAGAGGATAGCATAGAAGCTTCTCAGCTTATGTAGTAGCTGACATAAGAGTATAAGTATGTATAAGCACATTGGTAGAAGAGCACTGGGAGGTGAAATGATTGGAGTATGTGTTGAATCAATACAGGTTTTCCCAAAAGGGCCTTTCTCTGTTAAATGTTGGTTTTGGCTACATGGAATAACTTGTTTAGTTTTAGCATTTATCACAAGCAGAGGCACCTCTAAAGACCTGGAAAAAATTGGTAATGCTTTTGCTGATTAAAATTATATATAGGTTTGGCTTTGGGGTTTGGTTGTCTTTTAGCTGCTATTTTTTGGTGTTAGTTAACCTCACATACATATCCTTAGTATGTGGCCTTTCATCTCTTCCAGATGAACTTCCAGTTGCCTGGGAAAGACATTGAAAGCTTTGATGTGATCTCTATTTATTAGATACTAGGTGATTTGAGAAGTAGTCGCTACCCATTGTCTGCTTATCCAGAAATCAACTGCTAGTAGACAGCCACAGTTAGCAGGTATGTCGTGTGTGCCTGCTTCTGAATAGCTGCTGTTCACAGCCTGATCTGTCAATGTGAAGAAATAAAATTCAACTTTAACTCATTAAGATGTGAAATTGTAGTAATTGGAGCTTTGATGCTTGATCTTTCTCAGATCTGGATGCAATACAATTCTATGCTTTCATGAATTAAAGCCATAGTGACACAGTAAAGCAATCTCAAAAGTGATGGAGCAAGGAAAGCTTAAATTATTTTTCTTTTGCAGCGTTGGCTTATGGAGTTTGATTGTCATGGTGCTGCTTCCCCTCCTCTCCCCAGCAGCTGCTGGTTCTTGGTTGCTGAGATCATTGAATGAGTTTGTGGAGTGGTGCTGTAAAGACTATTAGGGTCTGATAAATAAATAACTGTCGGCAAATCACTGTATCTCCAACTTGGATCAGGTCAATGCTGGAGGGACACTATGCTGAAAATCAGATTATCCTTAGTTGTGCAAGCCAGAGGGTGAGTGAGTAGGGCAGGGGCAGTTCCTTTGGCTGGCACCGTTCTTGAAGGAAACAGTGTATGAACCTATGGCCTATGTTAAAGCTTTAAATTGCCGTCATCTGAGCTGAAGCGTGGTAAGCAAGTGTTCCTACACCTGTTCTAAAGCATGGTAACTTTCTAACCTAAGCCACCACTGTAGGCAGTATGTTTTTTAAAACTATTTCAGTATTAAACCTGGCCTCAGAGCACTGCAAGCTGGTTATCTGCATGTGGGGTAAGTGCTGGTGCTAAATATCTGGATGTCTCCATAGGCAAAAGGGCAGAGGTATAAATAAGTATCAGGAGGAAGGTCTGGGGTGCAGTTTATACTCAGTGACTGCATAGCTATAGCATAATTGTATCCTAAAAGCAAACCTTTGCTTATGAAAAATTACTTTGAAGTTATTAACACCAGGCTTGAAATACAGACTTGCTCCAGCATCTTGAGATGAACAGGTATCAGTTTCCATATAATGCAGTGTCTAGTGACTTCAGCAAGTATGTGTGCTTTTATTGATTCATCAGCTGTTACAGAGGTTGCAGCAACTCTGGCTTCCTTTTCCATATGATAGTATGGATGCCACAGGAGAAAAAGTGATTTTTGTTCTGTCTGCTGGCCCCCACCTCTCATTAATTATTTGTTGTCCTTTTCTGGTGTATTTAGGATCAACCTCTTTCCTAGGTGTTGATGTTACTTTGAATAGAATATTTTTTAAATGTATTTCTTATCCTATCTGGCTATAAACTGCACTTTGAATACAGTCCAGAGAAATTTGAGCAACATCCTAGATACATCCTTGTCCTAACCCTCTTTTTAGTGTGGTTTTATTATTAATATAGGCATTTATCAGAATGTATTATCTTGGCTTCCTTATCTTCTGCCTGCTGTCATGTACATCTGGCAACATCCCTCATAACATATTTGGATACTAGAGAGTTACAGAATCGTATGCTAATCTTAATCTGTTTAGATTACCTAATAGGTAATCTTTAGTAGGGTAGCTATTCTATAATTTACAGGAATACAGATAATAATTTGCATCTAATGTCTGTGTTTCTTTGTTTTGATACATTGACCTTTGAGATCTGATCTTTCGTTTAACTAGACTACTTGTTAAAATAATTAAAGCCATGGTGTTTTTCCCCCCAGTGCTGAATGAGCCCTTGCCGTGTAGGTGTGAAGTTTTTCTGTAATAGTCACAAATACTATGTGTTACAGTAATCATACTTGAGAAGGACGTGCACGTGTGTTATACAACTTGTTAAGCTCTTATCTTCAGGAGATGGTATTGTAAGTACAAGATGACTTTTAGTGTGGATTTTATGCAGAAAGCCTTGCTTTGTTCTGTGTGCTGACATATATGCAATGTTGAGACTGTGTATACAATGACTTTTTTGTCTGTGGTGTCATGTCCACCTCATGGATGAGTACAGTGTTTACTTCAGCATCTTTAGGCTAACGGCTATAGAGACACATAGATTCTGCTTGTTTTGTTACAGTAATATAGGCTTCCAAACTCAAGTCTGTTTTGATACTTTGAGTTACTTTTTCAGCTCTCATAAACTTGAGAATACATTGTTTAGCTTACAACTATTCATTGCTATTTTGTTTTTCCGTGTAGTGAGCCTCAGAAGCCTCACTATTCTCTTATTTGTGCCTACCTAGTTCTTGGTGAAGGAGGAAGGCAGTTTTTTCATTTTGGTTGGCCTGGATGTAAACAATGATTTCTACATAGTTTTGCAACCTAAGTGCTTTAATGAGATTTTGGATTAAACTGCCCTAAATTGGTGACTATGGGCTTAGTTATGTCAACAACTTGGCATCCCTGTATATGGAGACTGACAGGATTTGTCAGTAGTGGCTGAACCTTGCTGGAAGTACTGTGAACTGGGCAAGGGGGATGCAGAGCTTGTAACTGATCACAGAGCCAGGGACTACTCTGAAATGCCTGTCTGACATTTCCTAAATTAATCTCTCACAGCTGCCTTTCTTTAATCTTTTTCTGTAGATAAATCATATTGTGCACAATGGAGGATTATACAAAAGGCCTTTCAATGAAGCTTTTGAAGAAACACCAATGCTGGTTGCTGTGCTGACCTACGTAGGCTATGGTGTCCTCACTCTCTTTGGATATCTGCGAGATTTCATGCGGCAATGGAAGATTGAGAAGTGTCAAAATGCAACAGAAAGAGAAGAACAAAAGGTAACCACTGGGAAATAATGGTCAGTGGGAACTTATGTGGCTGAGGGTACAGTTTGAGCATTTCTTTGGTCAGCAGTGTTGTTTAGGTTTTTGTTGTTTTCCTTGCCTTCTGAATGTCCCAGATGCTAGTACTGCAACAAAATGTTTCTTTTAGTGGAGTTATTTTTTGGTGGAGCAGTTCCCTGATCTGGTTCACTGCAAAGCTGCATCAATAGTTACATCGACATGCTGAGGGATGCCCCAGCTGCAGAAACAAGGGTTTGGGGAGAGAAACTGCATATGCCAGCATCATCAACAGCTAAAGAAATCTTTACCGAAGGATCTGGTTAGTTTGAAAGCAGTGAGAGGCTTTCTGGTGTTTTGATTTGGAAGTATGCTATTAATTCTCTTTAGAGCATACTGTTATTTAACTCTTTAGCCTAAGTAGTTGCAAAGAAAAGCATGTGGATGAGAACCAGAGTACAAGCTGTATGACTTTAAATTCATATGGAGTCCAGAACACTAGCAGGTTAGCTGGTGAGTAATCTGAAATACTGACTCCTGACTCACTGAGAGCAATTTAAAATAATTATTTCATAATAAGAATAAGACCTATTCATGAAAGGTTCTGTTATCACATGAAAAGTCTTGTCTACTCCAGCAGTTAGTCTGGAATAGATAAGACTGATTTTGAGTGGTTGTAAAAGATTTTGAGGCCTTTATTTCCCACAGGAATTAGTTACTGTTAAGACAGCTACCATTTAAACTTGCAGTTTGCAAGCTGTTTCCTGATAGCTCTTAGTGTGAGCCCTTTTATCACAGTGTGAATAGCAGCGAGCTTTGCTCTGAAAGTGGAGTAAATTGGCTTACTCTTGCTGATAAGGGTTCTGTTTATCTCAGCTGCTTTTTGGAACTGACCTGAGTTATAAAATGTTAAGGGAGTTCGTTTTCCAGTTCCTGGTTTCTGGTTCTCTGTCCAGCCACGCAAGCCGTTGGCTAGCAGAAAATGGGGGGGCAGAAGGGGAGCATCTCACTGATGCAAACAGATAACCGGGGCTGGGGGAAGGAAAGCTTCTTTGGGGGTTTTTTTCAAGGCACTGGAGTAAAGTGCATGTCATATTGCAGTTAATTAGCTAAGATACAGTAAACTAACCAGTGCTTAAAATTACTTCATAGTAGCTTCTTAATTGAGCATCATGAGGTAGAGTTAAGCCGATTCATAGTAAGGCACCTAATTCCAAAGCAGAAACATTCTTATAGGAGTTCAATTAAGAATAGGTCTTCTATATTGGTTAAAAGTGCAGGAGTTTAAATTTACGCTGTTTCCAAAATGTCTTCTGGAATCTGGAATCAAAATCTTGGATCCTTTTTAACAGTTACAACATCCGAATAAGGATTGCTGGCTGAATCTCAACTTGTTAACTCGATGTGCTCATTGATACCATTTGAGCTACACTGGTTTATGTCACTTGAGTATATGACACATTTGTATTTTTCTGTATATAAACTAGAAGCTGATACAGACAAGAACAGTCGAACAGTTGCAGAAATCTACTAAGATATTAGAATAAAGGCTTAAGTATTGATCTGTACTCATGGTACTTGAGGCTTGTAAAGGGGTAATTAAGGTACTGTTGCAGTTACTTTATGCTGTAGTTATTCTGTTTCACAGGTTCTGTGAAATGCTTGTTCTGTTACCAGAGTGCAAGGTGCAAGACTGCTTATAGTAGTCCTTTTCTGTGGGAGCAGTCATGGCTCTTTCGTGAGAGTCTACAGAAGGAGGACCTCAGGCAGTAGGTTGGATTTTGGAGTAAATTGTTGATATTGGGCTCGCTGTAAAGACTGTCCCAGAGGATGCTCAGGCACAGAGTTTGCTAGTAACTGATTATCCTAGTTCTAAAAGGAATTTAGCCTTGAAATTTTTTGTAAATTAACTTTAGCATTGCATCTTCCCCTGAAAAACATTTCCTTAACAAGCATGCCTCCCACTCAGATGAACTGAAACTCTTTGTGTGTTGGACACGACTTGCAGGGAAGAGGTGCATGTGTTCCGATTTTGTCTTGTACATAGGACTTCTGTGGATGGATGTAGTAAGAAATGCTATTTATGTGAAGGATCTGTTTGCTGTGGCATGTCACGAGTAAGCCAGCGAATACTGCGTAAAAATGAAAAATAGGAAATCCTGTTTTAAAAAGCTTTGGTGTTGAAATCTCAGCCTAGTATATTTCCCCAAATGACATTTCTAGTATTAAGGTTGGAATAGCTGTTTCCGGTATCAGACAAATAGAAAAGTGATCATGTGAGGTCTAGAACATACAGTACTTTTCCTCACACTTTGGTGCTTTAAGCTTTGTTTGCCGGCAAATGAATTGATGAGAGCATGTTGCAGCATATCTACTGTGGGAGCCAGGTTTTAGTTTGGTGTAGGGGGGTGCTCAATGACTTGTTTTGAAACAGTTTTTCATGATTTTCAAATATTTGAGTCTCTTAAGCTGCTGGCTGACGGCCCAATCATCTTTTAGTAGGAAATGCAGGTACCATTACCCAGAAAAGGCTCAAAAATAACCTTTTTTTTTTTTATTAATACATGCAAATCAGAGGAGCCCTGTGGTTGCCCTGGGGTAGTCACTGGCAGATTTGTGACCTCTGTAGAAAATCATATTTTTATTATTCTGAGGAGCCAGCTAGATTATGATTATTTTCTTAAATGTCAAGCAAAAGGGTTCACTTTATATCTTGAAATAGTTCATAAATTGCTAAGGTGAAAAGCTCAAAGCAGTCAGTGAGAGTAGCTGTGTAGCTGAACAGTGTGTGACAATCTGCTTTGTGAGCAAAACAAAATTACGTAGTGCAAGGAAGTATTTCATATGGAGATGAATTAACTTGTCCTGGAAGTCGTGAATTTAAGTCTTTCTGTAGATTGTTTCTGAAGGTGATCACAGTCAAAAGCATAACATAAACTTAGGTCCAAAATGCCGTATTAAAAACTAACACAAAAAAACCCCTCCACTTTGAGTTTTTGTGTGTTTTGGGGAGCAGTTTATTTCAGTAGAGCAAATCCTTCCTTAAATTGTCACTTAATATTGCAATCTCAGTCTGTACATCAGAATGAGAAACTGAAAGTGACCAAACTAATTTGAAGAGTAAGCTTTCTAACAGGTCTGTATTGGGACTCTCTCTGACAGTGGGTAAATTCCTTGGAATTTATTAGAGCCTTGCACTGAAATTAATGATCCTCGGAAAACCTAATATTCACTCACTTGTTGGAACACAAAAGGGTGATAAGGGGCAAGCTTTGCTAGTACTGATTTCCAGGAAACAGACTGATGGATTTTGGCTTTGTTTAAAATATATCCAACTGGGCTTTTCCTGGAAACCAGTGTTGTGTAGCACGTCTTCTCTGAAGCACTATCAGTCTGTTTTAGGCATGGGAAAGTGGCAAGATTAACAGTTCTCAGTTACCCTGGAATAAGTTTGTGCATACACAATTTAATGTAATGTCTGGTCATAAAATATAGTTAAATCTGCAAAATGCTTGTAGGATTTTATAGGCAGGATGAGAACTACTTTTATCCTTCTTCTGGTCCAATTTGTCTGTTGATTACCTTGTATGTTTTTGTATATGGGACCAATTGCCCAAATTTGGTTGGTAGCTCTTTAACATAGCTCTTTGTGCTCAGTATCTTGCCCAGTTAGAACATGTTTCTAGTATCTGGGGTTTTCAAACAGTTGTTCACAGGAATCCAGCTGTAGGAATATCTCAGGAGCAGTGAACTGGAGTCTTTTGCTCAACTTTTTTTTTTGGCATCGGAGGCCTCCTGGTGGTATAAAGGCTACCCACAGTTATTGCTCTGCTTTTTCTTGACTCACGTAGCAGTGAGATGGAACTAGTCTTTCTGCTTCCTTTTAGAAGCCTCAAATTTGTTGCAATTGTCTACTTGATTTCCCTTCAGAGTCAGTTTTGTATTATCAGGGAGTGCATTGTGTGAATTGCAGATAAGCCCAGCTTGTGCTCATGGCACCATTTGTTAGCTTAGGTGCAACACTGTGAAAACTTGGCTCTAAAAGCGTCCTAACCATTGCATTGGCATGTCACTGAGCCTCAAGCTAATGGTTACAAAGCTCTTATTATGACCTTCAGTTGTAGTATTAATTTAAAATATGATGAAATCTTGGATTCCCAAATCACCTATGCTAAGGTGCTGCTCCCCAGGGGAGAAATTTATTCTTCCCTTGTTTCACTCCTCCTTGAAGTTGCTGTGCCTTCTGGGCTTCTGGGAGACCACTAGTACTTACGTTTCTTTGTCAGGTGTCACCTTACTAACACGGGGTGTGTTCTAGGCTTAAATTTTTTCTTGGTTCAAAGATTCACAGAATCACAGAATG
>VZTO01011190.1:0-39218 GCA_013400615.1 Syrrhaptes paradoxus
CTGCTGTGGCATGGGCTGGGTGATGCTGATGGGAATAGCGGGGGGGATTACGGTGCCTCTCGCCCTTTCTTTTGTTCTGCTAAATCTGACCCCGCTGCCAGGAAATCAGGGCTTCATTCGTAGTAAAAACCTAAATGACTTAAAATGCGTTATAGTGTCACCTGGTTTGGAGCAAGGTGTCTTGTGTGTTGTGGTATGAATTGTGCCAGAATGGTGAATAAGGAATAATTCCAACACAACTAAAACCACGAGCTGCTCTTCTGTGCGAGGAGAAGCATCCAGAAAATCAGTAGGATAGAAGCATGAAGGTGTCTTGCTGGGTGTAGTAGAACTGACATGTCTTGTGAAGCCTGAGAGGGTAAATGGGTTTCCCAACTTTGTGGGAAGCCTGGAGAAGCTTTACATGACCCTGGTTTGCTCCTAGAGGTCCTGGTTGTGGATTAAAGCCTGGATGCAGTGCCCTGAGTCATGCTGGTGACTGATGTGATGATCTGCTTTGTTACTGCTCTGCAGGAGTAAGAGATCCAAAATCAGCCCCTGGATAATTAGAGATGTTTTCTTTAGATTTATCCTACCTGCTTAGCCTCCCCAGCTGCACTTCTGTTAAAGTGGAAGCAAAATTTCCATCTCTTTCCAGCCCAGGGTTATTTACAGCAGCAGTATGGCGTACGGGTTATGGGATAGTTCAGGCATTACGGTGTTAGGGAAGGTGAGTACATCTAGCGTCCTGCTATTTGGGATTTAATTATCAACATAAGTAATCCTGTAGGTAGTTCTCTCTCCGTCCTGTAATTCTGAGGGTCTCACAGATGTGCAGCATCACTGCTTCCAGATGTTGACGGCCTTTTCAGAGCGCTGGGCACTGGCCCAAGGAGGGATTTGGTATCGGGGAATTCTGGCACCGGCTGTGTTCCCAGCGATGTGTACGCTGAGGAAATTATTGTGTGTGAGTGTAATGAAGAGACACCACTGGAGGCTGAGCTTAAGTCCCTGGGCCGGCACAGTATTGATCAAAAGTCAGGACTGCAGGAAAGCACGGACAAAAGTAATGTGGTGATTTAGTGGGGTGGGGTTTTTTTTGTCTCAGACCACTATTATCCTTTGTGCTTTTTGAATTATAGTTCCTCCAGCACCTCTCTTCCAGGTTTTCAGTGGAGTGGTTGGTGTTACTGTGAGTTCTGAGGATCACATTCAGGTCTTCTCCTTTAGACATATAATTTGGGTGATGCAATGTGTAAGTCACGGGCTGCTGTCTGAGCAGGGTGACCCTGCCTGGAGTAAGACCTGTGTTCCCCATGCACACTCGGAATGGGAAGAGCAGAGAGCAGGAGCCCTGAGCCCGGGCAAGCCTCTTGGGTGCTTCCATGGTGGCTTGGGTGATGGGCTAGCTGTGGGATGGATCTGCCTTGCACCAGTCAGCGTGAAACTGGGCACAAAGCTACATCCTGGCTTTTGGGTTGGTTTGGGTGCTTTTGAGGGGCAGAGGAAGAAGAACCTCTGAATGCAGCTCGTCTCCTGACCCGATGGTCTGCTGGCCACCTCTCCAAGAGACGGAATCCTCCAGCTTTTTGGGGGAGAGCTCGCTACCCACCTCTCCTACTAATGTGCACCAGGGGATCCTGCAAGGGAGCCCTAGATGAGGTGGTTGCAGGGTTAGCATCCCATTTGGGTCTTTGCTTGGCATAACCAAGGTTTGTGGTCCAAGCGGGTGGTCTCCAGTCCATCCCTCTCCTACTTGCTTGCTCTTGGGTCTCGGCACCAGCAGCGTGCCCACGTGCTCATGTGCCCGGTGGAATGGTGCTGAAGAAAGCTTGTGTGCAACGTGAGGAATGCCAGACCTACCCACTGTCTCCAGATCCATCTCCCAGCCAGGCTCTGGATCTTATTTGGATGTGGAGAGATTTATAAGGCATTCTCTTAATTAGGGGCCCCTGTTTTGACTGAGAAAGATGGGGAATGAGGAGACCTAACAGAGAGGCAACAGCAAACAGCGGGCTGAAAGGGAAGGCTGGGGAGATCAGTGGTGTGTGCTGTAAAGAAGTAGGGGCAATAAAATATCCCAGTAAAAATGATGTGTATGTCCATAGCCTCATCTAAGGAGGAGGAACAACAGCAGGTCCTTTCTAAGGGCAAACAAGAGAAACCCCTCCATATGTAAGCAATTATCAGAAACACATGGGAGAGGTGGACAGGGCAGACAACTCCAAAAGCTGTATGATATTGCACAGAAGAGCGAGGCTCATGTAAAGCCTGGGAGTTCATATATTTCACAGCTAACAATGTACAGAGACTTTGGGCTGCTCCAAAAGCTGCAACTGGGAAGGCTCCTCTTTTTGGCCTCGAGGGCTGTGCACAGATGGCTAAAGCTGGGGAAGGAGCGCTGGGTTGAAAGGGTTGGCATGCTGCTGGGGAGAGCTGGAGCCCTGCTTGACTGTGAGCACTTTCCTTCATAAAACACTTGCAGATGGTCTGTGCCACAGCAGCACGGAGCTGGGGTACCGGGAGTGATGTTGCTGTGCTGCAACGGTGCTGATGGTGAACTTTGGGGTATCTGTGCTTGGTCTGTTCTGGAGTGTGGACTTGTCCTTATTGCCTTTAAATTCTCTGCCAGTGTAGTTGCAGGATGATATTTGCTGCAGGGATGGGGGTCCTGGGAGCATTGCACCCTGCCTTCACCCCTACACGAAGAACAAACAGCATCTTAGCATGTTCCCACTGCTGCGAGGGCTGTGCTGAGGTCTAGATATTCCTGAGTGGCTTCTACACCACCTGGGCAGGTACTGCTGCTCTGAAGTCTGTGGTGGTCTGGAGCCCAAGGTGTTATCCAGAGCTGGGACTGCATGGTGCTGTGAAGTCTGGGAGAGATCCTCTCTGCTGAGCCCCAGCCCCATGCAGTGCCAGATCAGCTCAGTTGAGCACATTTGTTCTTGGCAACTGATCTGAACCAGTTCTCTGAGCTGCTTCATGTCCACTTGCAAAGAACATGCTGTGAACTCGTTGCATGTCGTCAGTTCACCGACTTGGATGCATTTCACTTGTCTCCCATTCAGCAATAGTCAGGTCAATCACTTTTTTTACATGTGCCCAAACTCCCATCTGCCTAACAGTGCCCTGGCTAAGGCTTATGTGGATTGCTGCTTTCCAAATGTCTCATGTCACAAATGCTGGGCTGCTCTCCCCAGGACGCATGGAGAACAGTCTTGTGGAAGTTGAAATCATGCTGCTTGGTTTTCCCATTGGAGACCAGACTGTGGTCTTTGGGGATCATGGCATTTACTTGGTTTCCTTAGCAGTAATGGGACAACCTCTGCTCTTTTAGTCTTAAGAGTAGGAGCAGAGATTTTGAGAAATTGTGTTTTAAATTTTACAAATACCCTACCTGCGCCCATCTCCTGTAATGCCTTGGGCATCGCTGCTCTGCGTGAGTCTCCTGCTTTGCATCCCACTGCAATGCAAGTGCAGTGCCTGTCTGTGTGTGTAATCTGATGTGGAGAGCAGGACTGGGAAAACACAGCTTCCAAATGGGAGTTTAAGCCTTGCATGAAGTCTGCAGTTGGACAACTGTTTCTTCAGGTTGGGCTGTGAAAGGAGCTGGTCTGATTGTGAAACACATCACTCCTGTATGTGCTGTTAGCTACAGAAAATTATTCTGCCTTGTAGGAAACAACAGAGAGGAGAGTTCCGTTAGCTCCTGAATGTGCCATGCTCCTGAACCTTCACGTAGTTGTGGGGCTGGTTTTTTTTTCTACTGAGCAAGCAGATGTTTTAGTGCTCTGATGGTCACCTTTGCTGCGAAGGGTGGTGCTTACACCTCTGAGCGCAGTGGTTTTTTCAGCCTCAGCAAACATGTTTTGCTCCATCTCACTGAGCACTGAAGCTGCTCTTGTTTTTCATCACAGAAGGGGCAGCTTTGCCAATATAAAGAGGAACTTGTTCGGGGTCTGCTTTCATCTCTGTGCATTATCAGAACGATTAAAATGAGGAAAGAGCTCTTTAAGCCTCGCTGGACAGTGACACTAAAAATACCCCAACAACCCCCTCAATCCCAAGCCCCAAACAACTGACAAACAAAAGCCAGCCCTAAACCCTAAGCCCCTGAAAAACCCCGTGGTATCCATCACTGCCATGTTTAATCACAGTTAGAAATCCAAATGAAGTCTGCAGCCTGTCAGCTCCGCAGACAGATTTGGTGGTGATATGAGCAAATCCAACATTTAAAAATGACTGAATTCTCATTATAAAGATACATGATCCTCCTTCTCATTGAGAACAGTTGGGCTTTGCTTCCAGTGGAGAGCCAAGCCATTTATTTTACAGCTCCATTGTACGCTGTGCTGGGAATTGTTCCCGCAGATAGAGGTTTCGAGCGTGTTTTCCCTGTGTGCTTTGTTCCACATGCACTGCTCCCTTTGCACATGCTGAGGGCTCTCACATGAATTACACTTTGCCTGATTTGGTTGGATAGGTTTCCTACGTTTGTGTCCTATGAATTGGCATGGCGACGTATTTATTTTGGTAATCAACCAGTTCTTTGTAAATCTGTGAGCTTAATCCTCCAAGAGAGAGAAATAAAAGGCTCAGTCTCTGCTTCTAACAATGAAGATAAATACCTTTATTTTCATAACTTTTGGACATCTTTTTGCATGGCTTCCAGCCAAATCATGAGGTCCTTGCTCAGGCAAGAGCACGCAGATGTCATCACGTTCCTCACCAGGTTTGTTAGGGCATGGAAAAACTCTCTGAAGAGGAAGGATGGTCTTGTGGTTTTGCTGTTGAGTAAGAATTTAGTTCCAGTGGGCTAAGTTCTTGCTTCTGCCGTGTATTTCCAATATGACCTTGCGTGACTCTCTCTCTCTACATCTGCTCCCCAAAAATCTCCTGCTGTAGAGCATATAAATCTCCTCGGTGCAGAGGCCCTCTCGCTGTGGGTTAGTCCATGCAGGAATTTCGGCTGAGGTGTTTCAGAGGCAACGCAGACACAAGAACAGCAATAGGCTTTCGGCTCCGTCTGCGGATTAGGGCTGGCTCCACCTTGCTCCAAGGTGGTGGGATGTCAGCCAGAAGGCACCTGAGCCTGATAATGCGCAGCTATGCCCATAATAATGAATGGCAGCTCTCACCTTAGTTCAGATGCCATAGCAATCGAATTTGGGTGCATTGGTTGTGCTGAAGGTGGCTCACAGCTGGGTGCATCTGGTGGTGTGGGACCCAACCCGAAGGAACAAGAATGGCTGTTCTGGGGTCTGCTGTCCTTTTCTAGCAGCTCATCCCTTCCCAGGAACTCTAGCATCATCCTTCATCTGCTGATCGTTAGTACTTTGGTCACCTCTTGGTGAGACGGGTCATGCGAGCATCCTGGTTCTGCTCCTGTCTGGAGGTGCTGGGAACATCTCCCTGCCCTCCCTCGCTGCATTTGAAACAGCGCTGGGAAAACGAGCGTGAAGGCTGAGTGTTTGAGCAAGACTGCAGCTGAGCATGAAGGAGCAGGGCGATGGTGTAAGGAGCTGGCCCCCGCGTGAGGTGATGCTATCGGGGGAGCTAGCAGGGGCTGTGAGCACAGGCTTGGGTCAGTTGGCTCATCTCGAGAGTGGTACAGTACGTCGGGCGCGCTGGTTGATGTGGTGTTACTGACTGCAGCCTGATAAGGATCTCCGCATGCTTCCGCCCACCCTCCATTTTCCCCCAGCTGGAGGGAAAACTTCCCGGCGGTGGCCAGCAGGAGGGTGGGGGATAGGCAGCCCTGCTCTGCTGCTGGCTGGGGTGGGAGCCTGCTGCAAGGAAAAACGTACGCGATGACTGCTTGTACACGATGACTGCTTGGCAGAGTTCCCCTTCGTGCACATAACCACGGTTGTTGTTCTAATATGCCTACGATTGAGAGCCTGAGCTGCAAACTTGTTCTTGGGGAGAGAGTCCTAACGTGTATAAACTGTTCACTGAACTGAAGTTATATCATGTGTGTTAATTAAGTTTTTGAGAATGGGACCAGGCGGATGCAGTCGAGAGCCTGAGTCCATGAGATTCCTTCGCTGGCCTTTGGTGGTTGTGCTCAGCATAAGGCTGGATGAGGGCATATCACAGAGTGGTTTGGGTTGGAAGGAACCTTGAAGATCATCCAGTGCCACCCCCTGCCATAGGCAGGGACACCTCCCACTAGCCCAGGTTGCTCAAAGCCTCATCCAGCCTGGCCTTGAACCCCTCCAGGGATGGGGCATCCACAGCTTCTCTGGGCAACCTGGGCCACTGCCTCGCCACCCGCCCAAGAAAATATTTATTCCTAATATCTAGTCTAAATCTGTTGTCTTCCAGTTTAAATCCATTACCCCTCATCCAGTCACTACAATGGCTATGAGAAGCAGGCTGTAGCCTGTTCAGTCCTTCTTTCTCCCTGCCCTGGCTGAAGGTGCTCATCAGGCCCTAAAGACCTCCATGACCACCACAGGTTTCATCTGATAACGAGACAACAAGAAACTCTTCGAGACTTGAACTGTGGCCACCATCTCTTTGGTTGTAGCACATGTGGTCTTTCCTTCTTCGGGAGCAAAGTTCACACACCACGAAAACCCATCCATTTCTCTGTGCCTCTTACAACATCTGCTGCTCCTAAAATGCCTTTCTGTGCCATTTTTTAAAAATTAGAGTGAAATTGGTGGTGATGGTAGACTTACAGAAAAGCAAAGGTTTCCTAAGTGACTCTGTTTCCATAGTAAAAAAAAAAATCCCTTAACAATAAAAATTATGATGCTCCTTTTTTTTAAATTTTATACCAGTCTTTACAGTGAAAGCAATATGTGGTCCATAAATCTTAAGGCTGGTTAATTGCTATAAAATTCCGCAAGTAGAATCCAATGATTTTACTACCCCATGTCAAATTAATGGCTGGGCGTCAACCAGTGTCACTTCCTGCTTGAAAAAAATGACTGTGGCATTAAGATGATTTTATTTATGTTTCCTGCCTGGTGATCAAAAATAGTAAAATTGACCAGTGAGGGTGGGGAAAATTGGTGCTCATTTCATAAATAACATCATCACCATGTCTCTTTGGAGTAAGGCCATGGTGGTGTCCCTGGACACTTGCTGACTCTGTTTCTCCCTGGTTGCTGTGGGGAGGGAATTTGGACTCAACGGCTCTAAAACCAGCTCTGGTCCTGCTTCAGTTGATCGCCTGATTTGATGAGAAAGGTGGTACTGTGGGATATGTTCTGAAACATGGTGCCCACTTTGTAATAAGTTGTCTGAAATCCCTCTTACTAAACCCATATTTGTGTGTGGGAATGGCCAACAGGAAAAGAGTGGCTGGTCTTCTGGCTGATGCCTGGTCTAAATTCCCACAAATTTCAGGAATAACACATGTTGTCTCATGCCACTGGTCTTATATGTGTTGATGTTGACCTGAGGAGGAGGTTTGTCCTTGATGTCCTGGAAGGATGCCTGGATGGGTTGCCAGTTGTAACCTGTTAGTTTAAGTGGAGGAAAATGTTTTTTATTATTAGCAGCTCATTGTTTTATGGTGACACCTGAAGCATGCATAGACTCTACAGAGGTGCGTAGTCAGCTATAATCCAGCCTGGAAGCAGTTCCCTGTCTTTTCTCCAAGTTTTTGAACAAAAGGCTAAGAAATTCCACATGATAGTTTGAATAGTGACAGAATTAGCAGCCAAGGAAAAACTGTTCTGTCCTGTTGTTCTCGGGGATGTCATGTCCTTGGGAGAAATCCTTCCTCAATAAGTGGTGACCTCTTGTTTAAAGGGACAAAGAACCAGGAAAGAATGTCCAACTGGGAGGTGATTCAGAATGCAACCATCCTCAGCAAGGCCCATGGGTGGCTGGAGACAGTGGCCTGGATGAATTCACCTCTCTGCTTTCCCCCATCCAGCCCATGCAAGCAGATGGAAAGAGCAGGTGCCAAGCACACCACACCTCCCAGCCTGCAATAACAATCGCAGATCAGCTCACCTCTGGCCCGCAGTAAGCGTCTGGAGAAATTTTTCTGTTGCCAGTTGTCCCACATTCAAGCCTATTCCCTTTGGCTTGACCCATAGCCCAGGGTTTGGCTTTCAGTACACTGGTGACATGTGTTAACAAAGGCCAGGTGAGGACATTATGATCGGCAGCATGAAAAATAACTTGCTTTGAGTCACCTCTCAACTTCTCCAGCACTGCCAGCACTAGGACTGGCTGCTGTTTCTCTGGCTGCTCTGGCTGTAGTCATCCTCTCTGAGCCTAACTATTTCCACTGTATATTTTGGGAAGAACTGGAACGTTCCACTCAGTCTTCCAGAAACTGAATATCCCTCCTTATGGCCCTCCCTAACACATAAGAGTCAGCCCTGGACATGCTGCGGATTATTTTTATCCATCTGAAGTTGTCATGGTCCACCCAGTTTCAGCCAGCCACCTGCAGCTGGGTTAGTGCTGTACGAGTTGTCCCAGGAGATGCAAGAGGGATGGTACTCACCCTTGTAGTCCCTCCTGTCTCAGGATTGCTCGAGGCTGAGATGAGATACAGCCAATGCGCAGGACATCATCCGAAAGGTGGGGCATAATGGAGCCTCTCATTGCTTTTCTTTGACACCCTTCCTGGATCTCCTTACAAAGAAAACCAAACCCTATGGCAGAATGGCATGGAGTCAGCACACATAGAGGATTTTAGCCTGGGTTTAGCTGGGTCAAACCATGAAGCTGGGAACCAGGACTGGGACCAGTTCCCTGCCCCCACAGTCAGACCCATTTAGTCCCTTCCTTATCTGGGCAAGACAGCACAACATTTTTGTCCTTTTCTTCACTTCATCCCTTGGTTCCCAGGTCAACATCATGGCACATACAGTCCCTGAGAATTCAAGACTTGATTCCATCNCAAGTGGCCATGAGGTGCTAATATCCCCTTGCCCCAGGATTGGCAGCGTGGACCATGGCTACGTGGGAGCTGCAGCTGCAGGATATGAACCTCTGAAAGCTCTCTTAGAACATAAGAAAAAGAAAACACTTCAGACACATGACCTCAGGGCCAACGTTTTATTAAAGAATATATATATATATTAATGCTGTTGCCTCTGATAAAGACCTTATTTAGGCCTTGCTTAAACTGAAACCCCTAGCTATTGCTTAGAACTACTGTATCTTCCTACACAGGGGTTTATTTTGTCACTAGGCCAAATAAAGTCATGTAGTTAGACGCCTTTGGCACCTGCCTGCACATTTGCATCTGGGAAGAAAATATTTTTGTCCCTCTTCTCTCTTTCTCTGTGTGCAGCTAGTTTATAGAGCCAAAGCTACCCCTAGGGCTCGGTTCTCGTGCTTGCTCTCAGAGCAAGTCTGTTGGTAAGCCACCAACCGTTGGGATGGTTGGGAAGAGCAAAGCTTGGTCAGCCGTTTCTGATGGTAGTCTGCAAAAATCAAAGTGTGACAAAGCATTCAGGAGGATGCTTAATTACATTACAAGGTGTGAGGAACTTGGAACCATAGTACGGAGTCTGCTATAGAGAAGATTACTGTGCCTCAAATTTTCCAGTGTGGTGAGCTTATAAAACATAAGCTTTTTATTTTATAACGGTTTTATATTATAATTATATTTTAACTCACACTTTTGAATATATAAAAAGCCCTCATGTTCTATAACCTTGCTGAACTGGAAAGTCTGAGGCATGCACGTTTGGTGATGATGACAGTTTGATGCATGGATTTTTGGGGTCGACCAAATGCCCTTGTCAAAATTTCATAATTGCATCTCACCCATATGAAGGTTTTTACTCTCAGTCCCATCAAAACTTGAGACCTTAAAATAGTTTTACTGATTCACAGGGGTTGTGTTGGTCTTACCGAGTCGATTCACCCAAGGTTTGTAGCAGTGATGGTGATAATAAATGATTCTTAACAACATCAATATGTTATTTCTGATCGCTTCCCCCTGGGACTCATGCGTGTTACAAAGGAAGCTGGTGTCACTCTGTTTTAAAGATAAAACACACACAGCTTACCAGTGGGGATGTTAATTAGGCTTTGGACATCCATGTTTAATCTTCTTGCTTTTATCATTTTCCTACATGTGAAATGTTTAAAAACATGTGGAAGCAAATTAGATAAACATCTGCTCCAAGCTGGACTCATCTGTCCAGCCTGTAATTCAGCATATGGGAGGATTTCAGTGGTGAACAGGGCTGCAAAAAAGGAGGCAAAAATAGCATCAGCTTCCCAGGGTGTGAGGCCAGGCTGCCAGCTGGTGTAAATCAGGGTGTCTGCTCTCCTGCGCTGCCTGTGCAAGGCGTGGTTCGTCATCACCAAACCTCACCGCTTTGGTTTGAAATGCTCCAAGCCAATTTTCCAGATCACTTCTCCCATCTGAGTTGGTGTCATTGTGGGCTTGGGCCTGGAGCAGTGAGACAACTAATAAAGAAAGCTTCTTGTCTCTCTGAACTGGGCTTTGTGAACTTGGGTGGTGAGGCAGTGGCCCAGGTTGCCCAGAGAAGCTGTGGATGCCCCATCCCTGGAGGGGTTCGAGGCCAGGCTGGATGAGGCTTTGAGCAACCTGGGCTAGTGGGAGGTGTCCCTGCCCATGGCAGGGGAGTGGGACTCAATGGGCTTTAAGGTCCCTTCCAACCCAAACCCTTCTGTGATTCTATGAATACCGTGCCCAGTGATGTACCAAGTGCAGATGGGGACACACAAGCCATCAAAATGGGATGCTGACCTCAGAGTGCAACCCTGGCTAGTTCTAATGGAGGAGTTACAGCCCTTTTGTGTGGGAAACCCATTCCCAAGTGTTTTCTATGCAGCCCTTTTTCTACAAGTGGCTTTAAAGGTACCAACCACTGAGCATGGGTCTTTCCAGAGATGGTCTGGTGTGCCCTGTTCATGGTATAGTGATGCTGTACCATGACTGATGAGCAGCAGCAATGCTGTGGTGACATTTAACCAAACACTTTTAACCAAAAAATGGAATGGCCTCTCTCATATAGGAAGCTTACCACGGTCCCTTCTGGATTTGAAATCTGAGAGGTCCCTTCATTTGGTGTGTGCTTGTAGGAATGGAAAAGCAGCCCCCTCCTGCCTGGACCAGACTTCTGAAGCTCGCTGGCCGGAGAATCTGTCCAGGTGGGATTTACCCCTTGCTCTTGCCAATGTGTAACCTGGCAGGGCTGAGCTGCTTGGATAGAAATTCCTCCTCCTCCCGCAGTGCGAGCAGGGAGCCAGGAGAGCTGCAGCTTTCCCAGCAGCACTCGGTGGCATGCCGTACCCCCAGGGCAGCTTGCATTCCCTGCTGTGAAAAGCTGTAAATTACACACCAATAACTGCATGGAAATGGCTGGGCAAATATTTGGAAAGACAGGGAAACTTTGTGGAAACCACTGTTTTGTGAGTCACTTATGGACAGAAAGAGGTGAACTGAAAAGAGCTCCCTGGAAAATGATTTGCTGGATGTTATTCATCTTAACGGTACTGCTCCCCTCTTCCTTCCCCCCTTTCTTATCATCTTGCTTTTTTACACTTGCTATTCAAAGTCTGATGAAACCATAGTTTCCAAATTGAATTTTTTTTCTCTCCCAAATTTCTAATGTCAATAAATACTTCAAAGGTAGAGAGAACTCACATGCCAACTTCTAGCCTAGAGCTTACTTTTACAGCTCTGTAATAAACCCCTTTAAAAAAATGTTTATAATGGCCATGACCATGGTGCTTAACTATTGCAGTGCTTTCTGTCACCCTCGTAATGTTAAGTGCCAATAAATCACCTGAACCATCATGGTGCCATGTATTTATTTACCAAGCTGTTAGCAGAGTATTTTTCAGTTTTATTGACCGGGGAACAAAAGCTGGGGCTCTTTTGTTTTGTGGACTTTTGGGTGTTTGGTTTTTTGGGTTTTTTTGCACAGGAGAATAGATTAAATGCCACCTAAACATCAAGCTGGCCTCTTGTACCCAAAGAATGTAATGCTGCTATTTTTGGAGGTATTTCCCAGGGAATGAAGCCCAGTTCAGAGGTGAGGTGGAGCAGCGGCTGGTTGCTGGTGGTCGCAACCCTCGAGCATTGCCTAACCTGTGCTTGGGGCTGAGCCTGCAGCCAAAAATGGGGTTTGTGGGGAGGCACCAGCCTCCTCTAAAATGTGATACATGAAGCAAAGGGTCTTTTTCTGCTTGTAGCCACTGCTCTGGAGCCCCCCAGACTCTGCTTATAGCAGAAGGGGGTTTGGGGGTCTAATTTCCTGGCCTGTGTGTTGAGCTGGGCAGAGCACAGTGCTCACTTATTTCTGTTACCACTCGGTTCAGATCCTGCTTGGTGCTGACTCAATGTTGTACTGGGGCTTAGACTCCACCATCCCCCTTTTTGCAAAGAGGATTTTTGGTCTTTAGTCTATTGAGTATTCACAAAATTTCACCCACTGAGAAGCAGAAGTAGTAAAACTGTAAAATAAAACTTAATCCATCATCCTTGTTTCCTGCTCGCTGCCGTCTCTGCACTGGAGGTTTCTGAAGACAGCTCCCTACTAAGGAATGGATGAAGAGGTCCGGGACCTGTGAAGAGTGGAATTAGAGATTGCAGGATGAGCGTGGACATGGTCTTGGTTTGAAATAGATGCATGAAAAATAAATGGTTTTCTCAAAAAAGAAAAACCCCAGAACATAGTAAGGTTTCCAATTGTGTCAATAACCCCAGGACAAAACGGATTTTGAGGCAGCAATGGATTGTATAGAAAAACAAGGCTTAGCTGTTGGTAATTAAAAGTCAATATTAGAAATAAAAGGCCAATTGGCCCCAAAAGCCACCTGCCTCCTCTCAGAGCGTGTTTTGAAGATCCTCACCATGTACACTCAGACAGCAGCTCTTAATGGAGTATCACCTGGTTGGAATTTTTCATGGAGCTTGAATTTATTAGAGAACAGCCCCAGTCAAGCAGAACTGTGCAAATTAAATTGGATTTACATGACAAGGTGGAGTCCAAGCACAGCAGCTAGGAAATGCCTGAGAAGCAGAAGACAAAGCAGGGGGGATCAGGGAGGAAGGCTGCTCTGTGTAAACAGTGTTTTGGAAAAAAAAAAAAGTTTGACTAATAGAGCAATAAAATTAAAATTCCCACTTCAGCTGCCCTGGGGGTTTCAAAATGAGACACTAAGGGGGAGTTAGATATTAGAGGAAATAAACAGATTTCAGCATATAATAACCAGGAGGCTGGAATATTATTGTAGGATCAAGTGTTCTGGGATGAAGTGAGCTGACCCAGAACATGTTCCTGTTGCAAGGAAGGGTGAAGACCTGATCTTCAACCCCACAAAGCCTGGAGGACTCAATCTACAGGCTTCAATAAGCTCTGGGTGCAGTCTGACTTTCTAGTAGATATTAGGAGCTTTGTATTTTCTTCCCTTTAAGAAATACGTCTGTCAGCTTGCACTGCTGCCTATTATCTTATCAAACTATGGTTTCTTCATCAGTAATATGTAGGTTTCATCTGAATCTGTGAATACTGAATTGCTTCCATATGCCAGATATTTCACTGGAGAGACCCTCCGCTTTGGGAATGTCATTACTGCCCAAAATAATCTTCTGTGAGTCATAATGTAAACTCACAAGTTATTGCAATTTATTAACGATCGCAATTTGCCAGGAAAATAGAATCAAGCGTGTATCAGAGAAAGTAACTCAATTGCAAAATGAACATGCCCTCTCTTGCAGTCTGAGCCCATTAATATTGACTTTCCAAATCCAAAGAGTGATTTCCTCTTGTGCCTGTACAATAACGTGGTGCAGCATGTTTTTCTTCTGAAGAAAGCACTGGGATTTTATTGAATATATGGAAGGGAATTGGTTTTCTGCTTTGTTACTTAAAGCTTGATCCTTACTGTCAACATTTGTGATGAGGAAACCTCAAGGAATAACACAGCTAAAGGCTTAATCTGGTGCCACTGTGATTTGTAGAGCTGAGCTGGAGAGACAGGGTTGTGGCCGTGCTGCCAGGGGGACCTGCTGGTTGGAAGGTGTGTGACAGCACCTGGGCTTGGGTGGCTTGGCAGCAGCGCATGGTGATGCTCTTGAAGATGAAGGGATCTGCTCGCAGGGATAGTGTGCTGCCGTGGCCATCCGCAGAGCTGGGGAGAGGGCAGGAAGGAAATGTGGTGAAAAGAAAATCATGAAAGAAGTGTTAAATGTGCCATTTCCTCCCGGAGCAGCTCAGCTTATGTGAAATCCTCCCTCTTGCATCCTACTGTTTGGAGTGTGGATTTGGAAGGGTGAGAAATGGCTCTTTACGAGTAACACTTTGATTCCCCTGATCCCGGTGGGCTGGCGGCTGGGATTTCCTCCAGCTAAACGCTGGTGTGAGCAGCTTCTAAGCCTGTTTGTGTAGAAATGTCAGTGTGTAGCAGATCCAACAACTGGCTGTGTGGGGACAGCTTGTTATCTCGGAGCTGTGACCCTGATATCTCCTCACACAGGTGGCAATGCCACATCCCATTGGATGGAGCTGGTCTCCTGAGCTGCTGAGGTCCTTCAGCACTGGCTAGAGATGTCCCCAGGGTTGTCCCCGTGTAATGGACAGGGCTGGCTTGTCCTCGCTCTGGTGTGCAGTCATGCTGGGCATCCTCATGAGTCTTAGATATTAATTGATCCCAGCTGATACCAAGGGAAACCATAAAAGCTTCAGTATGTGGGATCATGTCAGACATCTGACAGTGGTTGCACAGCTGGACTGAGGGCTGGTGGCGCAGCTGTTAGGCTGGCTTCACCGAACATCTGCCTGTCCATCCCAGTGGAAAGAACATCTCTGGCTGGTGTAAACAGATATGATTCCAAGGGGAGCTATGAAGTCCTCTGGACTGGTGATAATGGATGCAAACTAGGTGCAGAATAATGCATCCCCTGTCCTCATAACTAAATGGAAGCATAGCATAGCCCTCTGAAGCCCACTCTGCAATGTCAGTGGCTGAATTATTTTGGTGTGAGAATAAAAGTCTAAAAACACCCCACCCCTTGAGAATTTGCTTGCTAGATGGTGCTTGGTAGATGTTGCACCTCCTTGACTAGCGCTTTCTTCAGCATTGTGGTTGCTCTGCAAAACCAGGCTCTGCCTGTGACCAGCACCACGTTTACATCTCTGCGGCAGCAATATATAGAATAACAGGCCAGGCTGGACACAGGAGGAGCAGGTCCAAGGCTCAGCCTAGCACAGACTGCATCCTCACAGCTCTTGCATCGTGGTGCACTTTTGCAGGATTTCCATGTCATCCCCAGGGGAAATGAAAGCTATCAAGCTTTGCTTCAGTGTGGACTAAAGTTGGAATTCAGCAGGTATTTTCCTTCCTTCCTTTCTTTTTTCCTTCCTGGGAAAAATGGGTGTAAAATCCTGTTCTGCTCTCCTTGAATTCAGTTTTTTCCTTTAATTTCAGTGAGGTTGCAGGTATTTGTGTACGATTCCACCAGCTAGTACCCAAGTGTCACAGCTGAGCTGGTCTGAAAAACGGGGTTTCTTACGGAGAAAAGAAGAAGGGAAGTCTGCTGGAAAAGCTTTTGTTTGGCTGTGGCTGGAAAAGGTTGTTCTGGGACTGATCTAAGGAGCACTGGGTAATCTTGTGCGCATTCCCTCAGGGCAGCCGTAAGGGAAGTGATGAAAATGTCTGCATGTTTTACACAGCTCTGGGACGGGGGAGAGGCAGCAGGGCTGGAACAACACAGAGCCCTGTGCAGGCGGTGTCACTGCCGAGGGGACAGGATGCTCCCCCATGGGAGCTAGCACAAGCTGGGCAGGATAAAGCATCAGTGTCATGGAGCTGGGCATATGTGGGGGTTTTTGCAGTAGGTTTGCTGCAAAGCACAGCACTAACACTATCCCACTGCTCCAGGGAACTTCCTGAGGGGAGATGTGGTCCCTCCCAGCCTTCTGCATGACTCTGGCAGCCCCAAGTTGGACTCTTGGGGTGCTTAGCAGGGATCTAATATCCAGATGAGATATTAGGATGATTTTTTTTCTTGTGAGGCAGTTGCCCAGGTTGTCCAGAGAAGCTGTGGATGCCTCATCCCTGGAGGGGTTCAAGGCCAGGCTGGATGAGGCTTTGGGCAACCTGGGCTAGTGGGAGGTGTCCCTGCCCATGGCAGGGGGTGGAACTGGATGGTCTTTAAGGTCCCTTCCAACCCAAACTGTTCTATGATCTGTTTGATATTGTGGGGCAGAGCAGGAAAAGCGATGGTTCCTCTTGCTCATCTGCAGAGAGCTGCTCTGAGGATATCCCCTCTGTGCCCCCCCGTGCTGGTGCAGGAGCTGCTCTGACAGATGTGATGCTTCACCCAAAGATGTCTGTGGTCACGATCAGGCTCTGAAGTCTGCCGTGGTTAGGCAGGGCTTGCTGCCAGTGCCAGGGAGGATGGCTTCCACTCTGCACGTGCTTCTGATTTACATAATTTGCATACTAATTTAGAGCACATCGACAGTGGAGGAATGAGGGCTTGGAAGAGATGGAGGCTGCTTGTTTGTGATGTTGTGTTTGATGTGGCTGCCTTGTTGTGCTGGAGTTTTGCGTGTGTGTGTGTAATATAAGTGGCCCTAAAAATATGAGGGACTGGGTGGGAGGAAAAGAAGAATGGAAACTGCAAGTCTTAGTAAAGTAAGCTAGATACCATAATAATCCTGCCAATCACTTATGGAAAGCTCTGGAGCTGGCTTTTTTCCTGCCATACATTTGTTTTCAGTATAACAGGGAGAGGAGAGACCTTCCCACTTGCTGCACAGCAGCCATGCCCAAGGGGACTCGGTTTAACTGGTGTGGCTGAGGGAAGATGGTTTGCCAAAGCCCAGTATGTCCTGAGGTTCTGGAGCTGGCTCTGGTTTGCCCGGGCTTCTTGAGATCCCTCAAGAGTGGTTGTGTTGTTGAGGGCTGTTGGACTGCAGCACTGTATTGCTCTGCTGTGTTTGCTCTCATGGTCATGTTCTACCAAATTTCCACTGCTTTTGTCCCCAAATCACCTGGATATTTTGCTTGTGTCCAAAGCTGCCTGGATCAGAGAAGGTGCATCCCGTGGTGCCAGCAGGATGCTGGCATGAAGAGGGACCACTCCAGGGGCTCCTGGGAGGAGGAAAGGGTTGGGGTGGAAATGAAGAACAGGCAGGTGACATGAAGTCAAGGGCTTTGGTCAGGCTTCTCTGGTGCAACCCAACCAGTTATCCTTTGTTAATAGGTCAGACTGGGACCTCAGCTTGCTCTTTAAATAGCTAAATTGGAGTAAGAATGATCTCCGTTGCAGAGACTGGGAGCTGAGGAGGAGACATACAAGGCTGGTTTCTCAAGGGAGAAAAAGCTTTGCCTTGCTTAAGATCAAGCAGGAGGCTCTAACAGTGCGGGGATATGGGACAACATCGCAGTCCCAAACAGGGTTTACCCTCTGGAAGAATTTTCTTACGTTTTGTGAATTTTCTAGCAGGCAGGAAGGCAGGTTTATGGCGTGCATTCACTCTATGGTGCTTAAAGTGGTAATGAATTTGAGTAGTTAATCAAATTAGTGTGAGCTCTTCTCCCTTGAAAAAAAAAAATCAAACCATCCAATTTATGCTTACTCCTTGCAGAATGTTTTCTGTTCTGTCAGTCTAAACACTGGGAAGTATTTTGAACAGATGTAGGCCATCAGTTTCTATAAACATCGTAATTGTTTGGCACCACCGATGCTTACATTTAAAGATGCAATTTGTGAGGATCCGCACAGACACCAGGCGCACACTCTCTGCTGTGCGCAGAAACAAAATTTACGTCCCGTTAGAGGCCCGTAACCTTCCTCCCGTAAAACTCACTTTAGATTCAAGCCTGACACCAACCAACGGCTGTTATCCTTGCAGCTTTATGTAGCTTTGTGCCGTACGCTTAGCTGTTATAGCATGCTTGCTCGGTGGGGTTTGAGGGGAGGATGTGGTTTGGATTCCACCCCAAAAGCTCTTTGTTCTTGTTACCCTGCTGCAAACGAGATGCAATGTTACTGGCACCTCCAGTTGCTCAGAGTTTACTGGGAGAAAATAATACAACTGGCCTGTCAGAGCTCAGTTCGGTCGATAACCCTCAACTTTCTATGGACGCATCCTCTTTGATCTATGGGTGATGGTGAAGCTGATGTCCGTGGTGCCATCCCCACAAAGCAGAGGAGGTGTGGTCCTTGCAACTCGGCTTCTTGTAAAAGTGATGAATTGAGCTGCAGAGAGGTGGGGTGAAAGGAAAGGATGGATAATATTCATGCTAATAAATCTAGTGTGGCAATTAACATCGCTTTTAAGAATGTGTATTATCAGCACAAATAGAAATACAGGCACAAGCAGCGGCCAAGGGCTGCTCTGTGTTTATAATCAAACAGGATGGACTCGGCATTAGCTGGGGACTGCTGGCCAAGCCTGCGGCTCTCCTGGACTGGGGGGAACAGCTCTCCCTAAGCCATCTTTCATCTGCAGCTTAGTTGTTCTTGTTCTGTATTAACCTGCAATGTAGTGGTGGGTGATGGCCATCATCTCTGGTCCTCCTTGTAGTTCCTTTTGCTGTTAATTATTCTTTCCATTAGCCCTAAACTGGGTAGGTCAAAATTGGACACCTTTGCGCTGCAGACTAGTGGCAACAAGTGGCCTGATGGTGTGAAGCAATTAAAGGCTTTGCCCTGCACCATTCCTGTCTCAAGACAGCCCCATGTGCATTCTCCTCCTGTTATGAAATAGTAAGTGGCAACGATACTATGAGCCTTTGCTGATAGCATGTGTTCAACTCACAGGCTCATTTCTTAATATGCTTTGGCTCCAGCCTCTAGCTGAGAAACCAGATTGCTAAAGCATCAGAAATGTGGATAAATGGGTGGTCAGGGCGTTGCGTAATTCTTGCCTCAGTGTGACATACAGAGAAAGCTGTGAATAGCACCACAGACTGAAGGAAGCAACTGCTGCTCTCCTCTCCAACCCCCTGGAATGAGTATTTCTGAGCTTTCAGGTCCCTTTTACTATCCAGTATCAATTTTTGGTCAGCTTGGTGTTGAGAAAGGTGATGTCCAGGTTTTGAAGCACAGATGAGACATTCCCCACTGGGATGGAGACACAAAGGGCAGAGTACCAGGGAAGTATTTGTCTCATCTACCTCCAGCTGTCTGTGTAAGGTGTCTAACTTCGCTGCCTGGCTTGGACAACTTATCACTCAACAGCTCCTCAAGGCTGATTCCTTGCACATGAGGTTGATTCCTGCTCTGAATTGCCCACTAGAAGAAAAGTATCTCTACAGAGATTATAAAGAGATCATGGGACAACCAGCCACCTAATCTAGTTGCTTATACAACACAAAGCCTGGAGCAGATGTTCTTTTTCCTTTGCCCTCGGTGACAAAGGTTTCTAGGGCATCTGGTGGGCACCCCCATGGTGCAAGGGACAGGTCCCTGCAATAATAAGAAAGGGGCCTTTTTTTCCCAGACAGCAGTGAACTTCACCTAGAAGAAAGCTTCCAAACATCTACAAGGAAAGCTAAAGCTGGAGCAAAAGGTTGGAGTTAATGGAAGTGGTTTGTGGTTGTGGTTGCTCAGTGGTCAAAACAGTTTGCTCTTCCATCTGCGCACAAGGGTCTTATTCTAGGAATTCCTGCTCATGTCACTAGGAATTCAGGCCAAAATAGGCTCTCTGGGTCAGAGAGGAACAGAGAGCATGGCTCAGGAGTCAAAAATGCACCGAACTTGGCTTCCGACAAGAGTTTTGCACTCTCTGACCAGGGCAAAATCTGATGTCAAGCTTTCCCCAGGAGTCATCCTCCTAAATGGGAAGGAGCCCAAAACGATCACATGTTGACTGCCTGTTCAAAGACAACTGGCTCTTACTGCCAAACTGACTGTTTGGGGAGGTCTGCTCTTGGAAAATTTGCTGCCGCCCGCGTGCTGAGGTTACTCCAGAGAACAGGCATTTCTCAATTGCGGCTGGGCCAATAGCTCTTTCCAAACTTGGAGTTGGAGGAGTCATCTACTCAGCCTTATCTCCATCTGCACCAGGGTCAGGAGCTCAGCAGCTGATGCTCTGCCACTCTGTTGTCCTTTCCCTCTCAACCAAGGTTGGTGTCAAACTTTTCTGAAAGTGTGGGAGTTTCCTTGTGGTGACTTCTAGCAAGATGTCCATGGAGGAGAAAAATCTGCCTTGGGTATATCTGACTTGACTGTGACCTGAGCACACTTCTGGTTTTTGGGGTAACATAACAGACATGAATGTGGGTAAATTAGTATTTTGCTCCTGTTCTTTTATTGCACTGATGGATTTGGTAATATATTGTGTTTCCTCTCTCTGAATGAAGCATGCCTGGAATTTCTCTACTCCAGAAGTTAAACCAAATTTTTTGTCAAACAAATCTTCTGAAGATAACGCTGGAGGGTTTTTGGCATCTACACGCTTACTTGCCATCATTTGTGTTTTTCTTAATCGTATTAGGGACCTTGCCTAGGTTTCTCGAGTGAGATTCACATTTTGAAAGATATGCAGGGTTTGTCCTTTGGGTAGCAGGCAAGAGTGAATTCTGGAAGTTGTAACTGTGCAATTCAGATAAGCACATCTACATGCAGTGACCCATCCAGAGTAGAACTGAATTTCTCTGGTTAGTCAGACTTGGCTATAGATCTCTTCAGTGTCCAGCAGAAATCAGTGAGCAGATCTGCTGATGGGTGAGAAACATCCAACCTGGTATCTCAACAGTTACACGGACATTTTAAAATAAAGAAAACGAGGTAATTAATGTCTTCTGGCCTCTTTTGAAGGTAGGATTCATGGTTTTATGAACACGTGCCCCAATTCTTCTTAATAGATTTCTCAATTTCTCATAGCAAGAACGGCCCATGAGCCAGAGGAGCAATGATCCCTGGTCCCAGCATCCTCAGAGCTTGAGAAATTCCACATTAAGACCTGAATCCTAAGACTGGCCTCTGCCAAACTATAGGCTGGGGTCCAAATATCAATAGCAGTTACTTAGGAAAGGCGTATTCTGTGATACGGTTTGGCAATGCCTGCAGTGTGTTTCCATCCCGGTAGATAGGGACAAGAGTGCACCTCCAGCTGTTGCTCCTCAGCACAGTCCCAGCTCCTTTCAAGCCAACTGCTGACCCCTTCTGAGCCTGTCCGGTGTGTGGGATGGGGTTGAAGACTTGCTGGAACCATCTGCAGATCCTGCTTCCCACCCTCATACAGCAAAACGCCTTCTCTCTGCTGCCAAAAAATTCTCCAATGGCGATGCAAAAATCAAGCTCTGGCAACAATCCCCTCTGGACCCTAATATTTCCACCTAAAAAAAAGAAAAAGAAAACAAAGCAGCAGAAGTAGGTATTTGTGCGCCTTTCAGGGGTGCGAAGCCACTTGCCTGGCGGCTGCAAGGCGCACACCTCGGGAAGAATGGTCCCTTTTCAGCCGCTGGTATTTTGTTGCAAGCGGATGGGCCAGTGGCAAAGCCCTTCTGTTCAGTGCACGCTCCCCATCCATGATGCTTTTGACATTCCCAATAACCCAAAATCCAACAAGGGGCCCTTTGACATCATTTGGGGACTCAGCTGGAGCAGGGCTGGGCAAAGTCTTCCCCTCTGAATAGGAGGAGGAAAGGTGTTTATGCAAACACCTGGGCACTGGTGGACATCTCAAGTCTGTGAGGAAGTCACTGAACAGTCAAGTTAATTATCTTTTATGAACAGGGCCAAAGCTGATTGTATTATTTTGTAACATGTTAGTTTGGAAAGCAGTGAAAGTATTTGGCATCCCTCCCTGGCCATCACAGGGACCCCTTTGTGCTTTCCTTTTCCCCACTTTTCTCTCGTGTGTGGCTGGCTCCCACATTTCTACTTGCTGATGCTGATTGATTGCATTAATATCACTAAATATTACATAATCTCCACTTATAATGCTAGAAGGAGCTGAGGAGTTTTACTCTGCCAAGAGTTTTCAGGCTGGAAAATAATAATAATAAAAATAATTTAGGAAAAAAATCTTTATTCTTTATTTCCCCTCTTTTTTTCTTTATTTGCCACGTGTGTTTGCCATTGGGCACTGTTGGCTGCAGCCCAAGAAAAGGCTGTAGCTGCTGTTTGTGGCCATTGCTTCAACGGGACAGTGAAAAAGAGGTGGGAAAAGGCGGCACCAGCATGGCAGCAAACTCTGCCTCGCCTCAATAGAGGCATGGTAATGGGGAGAGAGGATACTGAAGGATGTCAGACCTCTTATGGAGGAAAAGTAGGTTCCAGAAAATAGTAAGGTAAGGAGGATGGGGATGTGCAGGGTGATCTATACCCCATCCCAGTGGAAATACATCTGCTGGAGTGTGGTACCCTGTTCTCTCCATTAGTGGCCGATTTGAAGTCTGTGTACTGGGTATTTGAGCTCACCCCATTGGGGACTGGGATTTAAAGACCTTGGTTTCCCTTCCCTGCAGCAGTGACCACTCTCCCAAGGTCTTTCCAAGGTCGTGTCCTGTGCTGGGCAGATGGAGGGGAGGCTCCCCTGCCCTCTGCAGCCCCACAGGATAGTCCTTCCCACCATGCTTGGGGAGGGGAGAGGCAACTCTTCCATCACCAGTCTGGGGTCATTTGACCTCATCCATGTAACACATCCTCCATCCCAACCCTCGTTCAGGACAGTTCTGGTTCTTTTCTCTGCCTCCCCGCCGCAGACATCTACGTATCAGGTTGCGTTTTGAAGCAGGCGCGCTGGTTTCAGATTCTGTCTAAAATCCATTTATCATATCAGCCTTACATTAGCCGAAGTATCGGAGATAAAAATTATCTTGGAAATCTAAACATAGATTCTCATCTAAGGTACAGCACCATCTGTTTCCCATTACTTTTTATTACTTGCAAGATTTGAGCGGTATTACTCCTGCGGTGAGATATTTGTGAAAGAGGAGGTCTGCACTTCCCAGAACTGTGCGTCCCGGTGCTGATTCCTGCTCCTCTCCCGGGACTCATCAGCCTGGGAATCGCAGATTACTCAGCGTGCGGCATCGGGGAAGCGCGTGTCCTGCACGCAGACAGGCTCCCCGGGCAGCGGACCTGGCTGACATCAGGGTTATGCTGACTTCAGCGGTATCGACAGTGCGGTTGGACTTTTTTGAGAAGTGCTCAGGGACCTTTTCTAGAGATATTTGCAATACCAGTCTGCCAGGCTTCCCTGGTCCAACCTGGCTGGGGAGAAGCAGTGATGTGGATACGTGGACACAAAGCCATGACTTCAGGCTCCCCTTTTCCAGCGAGGCTCTTTCTGAGCTGTGCTTTGGGGATGATGAGCTCCTCACAGCTTGCTGCCAGAAGTGACTCAAACCTACCGCTACTTCTGATCTCAGAAGGCCAAATCCTGCATGGTGCAGCTTTCAGCTTTGCTGCTGGGCTGGTGTAAGGCAGCCAGCCTCCTCTGCACCCCAGGGACTGGCTTTGGGGAGTGCAATGTGTGAAGCTGCAAGTGGCATATCTCAGGGGCATCCATCCACCAGCTTGGGGCCCTGAGGGTTGTGACAGACCTTAATTTCCCCAACCAGCCTCACCTAGGACCCCATTTGAGCTCAGCCCACCCTGAGCTATATTGCAGGATTGCCCCATTCCTGAGTTGTTGCCTGGTTTCCTTGGATTTTCCTTTAGGGAACATCCCTGCTCTTGCTTCTCCCTGGTGCTCATCCCTGGAGGGGTTCAAGGCCAGGCTGGATGAGGCTTTGAACAACCTGGGCTAGTGGGAGATGTCCCTGCCCATGGCAGGGGGGTGGAACTGGATGATTTCTGAAGTCCCTTCCAACCCAGACCGTTCTGTGATTCTATGGCAGCAATCTTGCTGTTCTTTGCAGTGCACTGGGCATAGCAAAGGGGGTGTGCTGTGAACTCGGCGTTGCCCTGCCACTCACAGACAAGTATGCAGCTCTGAAAACTACTGTTTGCCTCTGGAGACAAATTATGGCATGCTGCAATAGTTGAGGAATAGCATAAGAGGAGTATGCAATGAATCATGATGCATATGCACACGAGGGGAAAAGTTCAACCTTCTGTTTGCCATTATCTGCCTCTTGAAAGCTGAACTGCTCAATTCTTGCATTTTCTTAGTGGGGTTTATTTCTGTGGCATTTCCTAAGTCTGTCTGAAGGCAGAAGAAAGAAAGTGCATCCTTCCTCAGAACTTTGCAATTGTGCTGGTTTGCAAATAAAAATCAAAATAAAATAGGGAAGGAGGGCAGAAACCTGCAATGTGGAACTAGATCTCTGCATTTGCAGGGTTGAATGTGTTTCTTTAGCTTGCTCAGCTGGGCCAGCTGCCGTGTGCCTGAAGCCCATTGCTGCTGTATGGTGAGCCTGGCTCAGAAGTGGGTACAGGCATGGGCACCCTGGAAATGTACTCTGCCATACTGGTGTGCGGTGTTAAAAAAAAAATCATATGTTTTGATTAGTGGCAGAGATATCTTTTTTTTTTTCTCATTGCATCAGCTGAAATTAGTTTTCTCTGCTAGGGACAGAGAAAGTGGAGAGAGATCCTCCCCACCAAATAACTCAGAGTTGACTCTAGCCCTCAAGGTACCTGTTTTCCCCAATAATGATAATGAAAGCACGTGCTGACTAATGTAAATTAGCTCCCTGGGGGTGTGTGACTCTGAGCTTTTCAGGGTAGTCTGAAATCCCATCAAATTATGGCCAATACAGGAAAATTAGCCTTTGGCTTCATGGTCGTTATTCAATAAATAGTCCTAAAGAGTTGTGGTACCTGGGACTAGATACAAATCAGGGATTTGTTAGCCTCTGCCTAATAGATCAGATTTTGTCAAACCTCCAAAGTGTTTAGTGGATATTTGTCCTTCCTCAGGCAAATCTTTAACATGCAAAGTGGAGGCCAAGAAGTTTCCAATCAGCTCTTAATCTTCTGTGAACACTCACATGGGAGAGGGATTTTTTTTATTTTTGGGAAAAAAAAAAGTATCCCCTTAATCTAGTGGAAAAATAAGATCCCAAAATAATGAGGAAACAGAAGCTAAACACATTTAGAGTGGTGACAAGACATGGGTTTTCAAGAATGACACTAATTACACATTGAAACCCATTAACTTGGTGACTGGAGGAGTCTACATTCCTTCCTTCCTCCCCTTTGCTGCCAAAACTCATCTGGAGAGCGCAGGCTGAGCCGTACGGGAGGTCAGTACTGGGAGCGCTGCGACTCCTCCTCTCTCTGAGCCGGGAGGAGGAAGCGTGGTAATTCCATACAGCACCGCACCAGCTCCTCCTTGCAAACTCTGCTCAACACCCTGGGGCGTTAACCCTGAAGCCTAATGATGCCCATTTCCACTTGAGAAGTACTTCAGGGCTAATTCTTTGGGTAACAACATGTGCTTTTTTTGGGATTGGGACCAGTTGGAGTAAAATTGCCTTGTTTGACCCTGAATTTCCCTCCTGAACCACCTCACTCTGCACTACACCTTCTTGTGTGAGCTGCTTTTGGCACAGTTCTGTGTACGTTCTATAGAAACACTCATGGTTCATATACCTGGAACTACAACCTGGATTATGTAGCGATGAAAGTAACTAAATGAACCATTTCACTTGAACCTGACTTGCCAAATGAACCTGAGAAAAATACAATGGCATTTATGGTGTTTACACCAATCTGCTTTTTTTTCCTGCATATTTTCCTGTAAAAAAAAAAAAATCACCCTCTCCCCTCTTAATTTCACAGTAATATTTGCTTTCTTGTTGTGTACTCAAACAGGCTGTGCAAATACCAAGCATAGAAAACCATTTGTGCCACTTCTTATCTTTTTATTTAAAAAAAAAAAAAAAAGCTTTGACTTTCTGAACTGGCGGCACACAGCAGAGAAAGGTCATTCTGGAGAACAGGGACTGAGACCGAGCGCTGTTTGGATGCTAACGGACCATGAGCGGTTTGGGATCGGAGATTTTGGATAAGGTTTTTTTGCATGTACCCGATACAACAGAGCCTAGACCTCCAAGTGCTCCCAAAACCCTGCGGATGAGGATTGCCTGTATGGGTTAATCCTGCCTGTCTGTGCACCGGAGGAAATACTGCAGCCTTCCTCCAGCGTCCACCCCCTCGGGAGCCGGAGGAGAATTTAGGTCAAAGTACAGAGGACTGTATTACCGGTATTAGCACTTATTAACCAGTTTGATTCTATTAAGGGAAACCTGCAGTGAATAATGAGAATTGACTTGGCCCTTTCCACAAGTGCTTTAACAGCTGGTGGCCTGAGAGCTGTTTTGATGAAATAAATCACCCTGATGGAAAAATCTCCAAAGCCGCAGACCGTGGAAAGTTGACCAGATCTTTACTGGCAATATTTAGGGATGCTCTAAACAATGAGACAGTTGTTTTCCTGTTACTTTCAGTACTGTGCCTGGAAAAACATGATAATCCTGAAGCTGCTCTGCCCTGAAAGATTTTTGGGATGCGGGGCACTGCTGAACCTGACTTCAGGACTCATGGAGGGGCTTCTGCACTTGGAAATATTTTAATTTATGCAATAATTAGCAGGATTGCCTTGACCTCAGTTGGAGATGGCAGGACAGGCAGAGGTGGAAGGGTTTTTCCCTGGAGACCTTTTCCTGTAAGCATCCTCTACGGTCCTGCACCTGCCGTGAATTCCTGGGGAAAAGAAAAAAAGCTGTTGCAATGTCATCAGACCTGTGAAAAATAAACACAGAGGCAGGGCTGAATGAGCCCCCAGATCCTCGTGGGGTAGCTGTGAGGTATCAGCTCTCTGTGTGTGGCAGGATCTCACCTCAGAGCCCTCCAGCCTCCCAGCAGTTGCTGGAGCTCTCGGAGCCTCTGTGCTCAGCAAACCCAAGTCGTGGTCCCCCTGGACTATGGAGCCAAAGGAGGGCATGTAAACTATTTTTTTTTCTCATCAAGCTGAGCTGGCTCAGAGGGTTTGATTTGCGTTTTTTCTCTTGTTTTGGACCTCCTGGAGCAAAGCAACTTGGCTGAATTTTACAGCAGAAAGTGAGAGCGGAGGTGACTGGCTCAAGTGTGGATAGCTGTGGGTACCTCAGCAGATAGGAGTTTCTCTTCACCTTGACCTCCTCCTTTCCACCTCTGACACTGCTTCCTCAGCAGCCTGGCTTCAGACAAACATATGGAGAAGAAAGGAGATAAGTGTAAGTCGAAGGTGGTCTTGGCAAGAAGAGATCTAATTTTTACTTTCTCTTCTCGGGAAGGTCTTCAGCCCAGCCTGCAGGACTAGGTGTCCTTTGAAAGGCTGGGATGGGCAAAAAAAGTAATCTGGTCTAAGCCTCTCAGCTTAAAAATCCTCACACAGCAGGTTATCGAGCAGCAATAAAAGGAGGTTAAGGGCATTCAAGGCAGGAGACCCTTCGTGTCTGGTTATTGGTGGTGGCAATTTCTGAGCTGGGTTTGACCCTTCCACAAGTGTCCCTATGCTGCAGAGGAGCTTAACGCCGGAGTTAAGGGGTAAAGGAAGTAAAATAGAAGGGATCTGCCAAATTCTGCCTAATGAGGTCTTTCTCTTTAATTGGGTGTTGGTGGAAGTGGAAATGGTAGTTTAAATGCTGTGGAAGATATAAAACCAACAAGGAGGTGCATGGGTGGCTGCCTGGGCTCCTCTTGTCCAAGGAAAGCTGGTGGGGTCACTCTCGATGGGGACCTGCCACTGTTTCTACCGGAGCTTTTTGTAAAGCTCAGATAAGAGTGAGTGTCGGCTAAAATTAAAGCTTAATGACCTCCCAAGATGGTATTGCTGACACCTTTTTGTAATCAGCAGAACACCGAATTTTGCATACATTTTCTTTCCCTACCTTCTTGGCTTGGCCTCTCTCCAATTTACACTGGTGTCCCATTTACACCTTTTAATTAGACAAAGGATGAATCTGTTGTGTTTATACAACATCAAATACAGCTTTTGTTGTGTTCCCTTTGTCATGGGCAAACCAGAAAGCCTTTACTGAGGTTCATTCCTCCTTATGGAACCTGACCAGGAAAATAAGTTATTACAGTCAGAAAGTCCTGTTTACAGGGGAAAAAAAAATAGATGAAACCCAGCATGTAATGCAGTAAGTGTGGGCTGTGGGAGAAAAGATGTAATTGTTGTCTGTGCTAAACACAAATCTAAACAGGATCACAAGTAATTAGCTATTTAATAGGTGACTAAAGTAAATACTGCAATTAAAACACCTATTAAAAATAATATTAAAAAAGAAACCTCACAAGAAACGCAGCTTTGTCCCGGGCTGCCAGTCAACAAAATAAACAAACCGTTAAGAAAAAAATGTCTGTGCATGCCCAAATCAGTAAAACACATATTAATTACTTGGCACATTTTATCTTCAAAGTCCTCTGCTCATGCTAAGTAATTAATCCTCCTAACACCTCTGTGCGGTATGTGCAGCAGGCGCTGGTAAAAAGCAAACTTGTCTTGCAGCCAGGTATAAATACCTTGTTGTGGGGCTGGTTCTTGACAGAGGAAATGCCACTCTAAAGTCAATAACGGGGATTGGAACGCGGTTATCTCCTCAATGGCACTCATTGTGCGCCGTGGCTGCCTTTGTTTGAGGGAGGGGAAACTGAGGCACATGGCAAAGGAGTTAGTCCAGGCTGCGGGAAGCTGCCCGCGGTTCCCCTGCCAGGCTCTGGAACAGACGATGAACAGCTTTGTGCTCTGGTCCTTCCATCTGTTGCTCCGTGTGATGACTTTTGGCCATGAAACCAAAAGCTTTGGAAAGGATAAATACAAGTAGTAGATCAGCGCAGAGTAACACTTGGGGGAACGGGAAGAAAGATGCAGTGGTGGGCATGGAAAACTCACCGTGATATCAAGCCATGTCCTCAACACACCCAACCCTGAGCTCCAGGGGTGCCAGCAGAAATAAAATATCTTAGAGAGAGAAATCAAAGGTGATGCCATCGAATCCCATCCATCTCCCATTAAATGCAGCAAGGGGCCGTGCAGGTGCTTCTTGGAGATAACCTTCCCACCTGGAATGATTAATCCCAGCCTGGCTGTCCTTAAGAGACCATTTGCAGCAGTGGCTAGTTGGGCTGAACATTTACACTGTTGTCCAAAAATAAATTTTTCCACAAAGAAGGTTGAGCTACACATGGAAAACTAGATGTGCTGAGATTAATTTTGGTGTGGGAAGAAATTCTGCAAAGTGAAAGGCTGTGTTCAAGAAAGAACTTGTTTTCCCTTTGATCAGAGGGGAGGAAGATGGAGGTTTAGGGGTTTGCAGCTGGCAGAGAGCAGCGTTTGCATCAAACCTGGACTTTTTGTAGTTCCATTTGCAGGTGTGCTGGTGTGTGTGTGGAAGATGAAATTTGCTGTACATCTGGTCCGGGTCAGTAGGGTTTGAACAACACCAAAGCGTGGCTTCTCTGGTTGGGGAGATGTCGAGTTTTATGAGCAGGTCCCAAGCACTGCAGCAAGGTGCAGCCTGTCGGTTACGTCCTCTTACAGCCTCTGATGCCCATGAAACAGTCACCTGCCTGAAATAGATGTTAGCTCCTCCTTACCTCAGACTCTTCTGTAATTCTCATTTGGGACCATGTTGTCTACATACTTTTTCTTTTGGTTCTTAACTAACATCTCATGTAGACCATGGACCGTAAGGATTCTCTCTCTTCATCTCCTCCTCCCTCCAGTGCTCAAATAAGATCCTGTCCTTTCTTTTACTCCAGACTACTTTGCTTCTCAGCTCTCAGATGAGTCCTGAGCCTGGTTTTGCTCAGCCTCCAGGCCAGTTGCTTGGGGAAGATGCTGTTCTTGGGGATGAATTCCCGTGCGCAGGTACTCATCAGTGTTGTTAGCCTGTGGATGTTCCATTTGTCCAGGAATTAAAATGACAACACCGAAGGCAGAGTTCAGTGTCTCCAATGGATTTGATAATACGTAAAACATTTCCCAAACCATCCCATCATGCAGGCGTAAGTCATACGGTGTTCTTCATGTGCGCACAAGTCCTATCTCAAACCCAGAGTAAACTGCCAAGTTATTTCCCCATAGGACATGCTCCATGACGTCTATCAGCTGGATCATCAGGATAGTCCGTCTCTGTAAAACAGCATCTACGCACATGCTGTGGTTTAAACAAGGAACTGAAGCACGTGCTTTAGGATTGTGTGCTCTCCTGGTTTGCCAATGAGACCCGTAGCTCTGATTAGAGCCGTGAGCCAGTCTCTGTCCTAAGATATGTTGATCTGTCTGTTTGGAGGTTTCCAGGGAATGTCACCTTCCCAATTCTCTCATTTGTTTTAGGATTTCAGGATTTCAGACGTGGCTGAAAGAGGTGTATGCATGTTTGCATTAAGTGACTCTTCTTTGAAAGCTGATCTGACAGCACTGGGTGGAAAATCTCCTGTTAACACTGAACAAAGCCCAAACAGTTATTCCAGCAAATATTTGATTAGCATTGAATATTTGCTCATTTCTGCTGTTTCCAAATAATTCAGTGGTTGGAGGCAATTTTGTTATTTTTCAGTGTCTTTGTTTCTTGAGAATACGTGCTTTGCCACACCAGTTGCTGCTGAAAGAACATCCAAGACAAAAATGTGTAGAACAAGGGCATCCAAGATCCATCCTTTCTGGAAGGTGATGGACTGCCCATCCTTCATCCAGGAGCTGCTGCCTGCCCAGACCTACAATGCCATGGGGAAAAGGGCATCCAAAAAGGATGCCACGTCCCTAAAAGCAGAACCAGGGCGTACAGAAAAGAGCGAAGGTGAAGAATTGGAAGTGACATCTAGTAGCACGATAGAGAAATGTCACCGGTGGGCAGCACGAAGCTGGGGCATGGGGGGTGTGAGCTGTGATGGTGCTGACCCTGGGCACTGTGGTGTGAGGACATCTCTCTTTTCTTGCCTTCTGTGCTCGCAGGGTGGCCTGGAGAGGTACAATATGTGCTGCTGGCCTGGTCCATTTACAGTCCCACCTTTATTAGGTTGTATGCTGCAGTAACACATTAACCCTCTTATTCCTGCCGCTGGATTTTTGGTATTAATTGGTACATGATCTGACAGCTCAGTGCCACAGACATCAGCAAATAACCTTGCGTCTTTTAGCATTTTTCAGAGCAAACATCCCATGCACAGGACTTTCTTTTCTGCCTTGAAGAGGGTGGGAAGCAGCACTCCCAGCCTCCGCACGTGACTTTCCCCTGTTTATCCCATGGGGTCTCTCAGATTTGACCCTCTGCTATCCATCATCCATTCAGAGACAGAGATTTCACTAATGGCCACAGTGTAAATATTTACAGTAAACAGTTTTAACAGCTGACTTTTTGTAGCCACTGTACATATGGAATTGCATAAACAGGAAACACAATTATTAAGATGGAAAAATTGGCACTGGAAGCAAGGAAAAGTAAGAAACTGAAATGCTGAATTCTTACAGTATATAATTAACCTAATAATCAATTAATAAGGACCTTTCTCTTCTGGACACCCCCAATATAGGCATGAAACGAACACAATTATTTGGCCCTACAAAATAATATATAGTGCTGAAATTTGCATTACGTTACTTTTTTGACTCAAGTGATTAGCTAGAATGTGGGGTCTCATGGCTTGTTTCCACTAGAAGTAGAAATTAATGATGGTCTCAAGTATTTCTTTAACACAATCCTGTTTCTTTCAAAGACTGTGCAAAAATCCTTGTTCCCTGAACTCATTAGGAATTAAATAGCAGGAGGCAGTTTCCTTGGGCAACGCTCCAAGCCCCCTTTTCCATCCTGCACTCAACCCAAAAAGCTCACTTCATCAGTCTCATTTCAAGGTCACGCTTCACGTGCTTCTTTAGTTATCCTTGACTTTTTTCAGCTGCCTTCTCTCCTTGCTACCGTGATATTTCTCATGGTGTTTTTCCTACTTTTTTTTTTCTCTCCTTTTCCCCTAGCTCCTTCCCCTTCGCACCTTCCTCCCCCCCAAAAAAGCCCTTGCATGAATTCCTTCACTGCTTTAAAAGAAATTGAAATCTTAGCACTCATGCTATGTACTTTAGGCAGTTGCTCCTACTTCTTTTGACAATTAATTCTCCCCCTGCCCCCTAAGAAATAGCTAATTTTTCCATTTATTATCCGCAAAAGAGGTTATTGGACATCTCTCCCACCTGAGCACGGCTTTATTTCTTCAGCCCTTGTCTCTTGATCTTGCCAGATGCTTATGATTCTTATTAACTTTTTTTTCTTGTATTCTCAAGAATTTTTCAGAGGGGAAGACAGAATTTATTCTGGTCTTTTAGACAGACTTTGCCCCTGACTGAGGTTTTGTTTTTACTTTCCACTTGAGCTGGTAGATCCCTGTCACCATGTAAAACACGCAACGATGACAAATTCCCGTGCGCGCCTTCTCTGTACGTGCACACGCACGCGCTCCAGACCTCAGCAAGAAGATATATCGCCTCTTATTGCCCCCGCTCCGCCAGACTAACTCTTCCTTTCTGTATGTTTATTTAACTAATCGGCACTAAGGCCACCTGCTCTTTGAAAGGCAAAAGCGCGGTAAAAGGCAATAACAAAATAATCCAGTCTTTCAGTGGAAATCTAGGCTCCATAGCTTTGGTTGATTTTTTTTTTTTTTTTTTTTTTATGGTGGCCTTCATTCCTTTTTCGTTGAGGTGGGCATAGCCAGCAGGGTTTTTACAAGGCTAATTTCAGCTATTCAAAGTATTTCAACAGGTTTTTAAAGGGACGACCTACAAACTAGAACTGAGAGCAAGGCTTAAGCTTGGGTTTATACAACCCAAGTGCCAAGATTGCTCAGATATGCGCTCTGTATTCCCTCGCTTGGGTCTGTTTAATCCTGCAGGAGGAGGAAGGTTATTTGACTTGGAGCTGGGCAGACGTCTGACAAAATAATGTGAGCAAATTAAGACGGATGAAAAGTGGGGACACAGAGGGAGAGAAAAGTGAATTTCTTTTCCTCTTCTGGAAAATCCAAACAGTCCAATATCTGCTGCAGTCCAGGTGGCATTCATTTCCCTCATTTAACTAATTTGGGGAGACTGGGATTTTCATTTTATTTAATTTATTTTCTTTTTACAATTTTCTTGAAGCTTTTTTTCGTGTATATTTTGATTTTCTTTGGAACCACATGTCTTCCTGCTATATGGAAAAGAATCAGTAAGCCATCACCTCCACTTCCTAAAACACTTTTACTGCTGATTTCTTTTTTTTTTTTATTAAATGGATTTTTGAAAACCTGCTGTTGCCTTAAAAAAAATTGTGAAACAAAAACAGTAGTAAAAGAATTGAGAATTCTTCTAATAATTCTGTGGGAAAGGCATAGCTTGCGGTGACTGATTTGGGCTTGGGGAAAGTTCTGCTAGGTCCCACCAGGTCTTCCTTGGAGGACCAGCACAGGTGAATCACAGCAGCAGGGAAAAAAAAGTATGACCTTCTTCAGGATCATTTTTTCCTGGGGAATGCAGACACCCAAGCCCAGTTTGGGGGTTGCAGGACCAACCAACATCTTCTGTCTCAGGGGCAAACTGAGTGACTTTGGGACATTTTATCTCTTCACCAGCCTTGTGAACGTTCATGGTAGGAGAGGGCAGTGGGAGTAGATTTCTTTGATTTCCTTGTGAAAATGTTTATACAGACCTAGATGCTGTGTGAAATCTGTACAAAGCAGAGCCACAAGGACACCAGTCTGCCAGATCTCAGTATTTCTGAGTAATTTGACTCTTGATCCTGGAAAAGGATGGATGTTTTCAACTCTGTTGGGTTTAGATTCAATGGGAGACTCAAGTAGAGACAACCACAAACCTTAATCTTCAATTAATACTCGGATCATTAAATAATTTCAGTCCAAGGCATGCTGCCAAGGAGAACACCACAAAGATTGTGTTATCATAAACTGATTAACAAACTGTGAAAAGAGAGACTTTTCCTGACACAGAGGAAAGATGGGAACATCTGAAGAGAGCAGGAGGGGTAATGTAATTATGAAGAATTTGAAGCTACAACATAAATACAGGAATATGCCCCTTGAGTCAGCAGTACTCTTAAATAACGGTAATTTTAGACTGTCAAAATGTACCTATTAAATCACCTACGTGAATTGTGTGCTTAAAATTAGGCCTCTGCGTTAAGTCCCTTGTTGAGCTTGAGGCCAGGTGAGGCACAGGTCTAAAAGCTGTTGACATTTTATTCTCAACAAATTAGGTCCCAAATTGGTTTTGACTTGCCTTTGACAAGCCTGACATAGTTTGGGTTATTCTCATCGTTACTATTGGTGTTTCCCCTTTCCTATTATTATTGTTCATAATAATAATTTAATTCCTGCTCACATCTGAAGGCTTTAAGAAAGTCAAGAGAGCACTGATAGACAGCGGTAGATCTCTCATGTTGCCAATACCTACATTCGATATTAAAATTCAGCCTTGATACAAAGGAATGGCCAAATCCCAAGGCTCACACTAACATTCATGTCTCTCCAAAGACCAAGGCTCGGTAACACACGGTTTCCCAGAGATCCTCAGCACATCCTTACTCACATAGATGTAACCTCTCTGGTATGCATCTGAAGAGAGAAATTTAGCACACTGCTCATTTGTTTTACAGCTGGGTAATGATGTTAATTGTGCCTGCACCTGTTAACTCACAGGGTTTTATTTAAGAATTGACTGAATCTATGCAAAGAAATGGAGGGGCTGGGTCTGTAGCTAATGGTAGTCCACTGACAGTGGCCAAACATCATGCAGAGAGCCTCTCTGGTCCCAGGATTAACCTGTCAGCATCATGCACTCTTGCACTGATATTCCATAAATGGAGGATTTGGGGGAAATCTTAAGATGCTGTTGCACTTCAGAGATATTAGGAGCAAAACCGAGTGCTCTCACAGCACACTCTGCCTTTGTCCTTCTCTGGCAGGTGACCCTCCATCCATCCTTCATGCTCAATTGGCTCTAAAAGCTATGCTCCTACCTGCTGGGCTTGGACCTGCAATCCCCAGCATCTCCCCAGGGCACTGCTGGCTTAAACATTCTCCTCCCCACCTTGCTACTCACCTTGTCACCAGCACCAGCCCTGGCAGCGAGTACAGGGTGGGAGTGTGACCCAACTGCTCTCCCCGTTGACTAGTGCAAGGGGCGGTGTGAGTGGTGTGAGTTTTGGGTTGGTTTTTTTAGTTGAATATTGCAATTTTTTTTCATGTTTTCTTATGGGCTGAGAACTGAATGCAAAAAAAGCTGTGGCTAAAACTGGCTAAAACTAGCAGAGCTGATATTGCTTTGGAGCATCTACTGGAACCCCATCACTGCAAGCATCCCACACCCTCAGTGGCAGCNGTGTGTAACAAGGAAGGAAATTTCTGTATCATAATTAAATGTGCGAGGATGAAGCTAGAAATGGCACAGCACAGGATTGAATGGGAATTTGCTGGAGCAGAATTGCTCTGGGTAATGTGTTTGAGGAGAGGGACCCAGCAAAGATGAGGTTGCTGTGTTGGGAGTAGCAGGTTTCCTTTCACCAAAAGATATAATGCTTTTTCTTTTAATAGTAGGGTTCCCTTCATTTCTTTTTTCTCTAAAAAAGACAGGGGATCTGCCTTTGCTTGGGAGCACCTACTGGAACCCCATCACTGCAGGCATCCCACACCCTCAGTGGCAGCTCAGGGGTCTCTAAAGGGTAACTAGAGTGCACCATCTGGTTGGAAAACCACCAGATGTTTAATAAACACTTTGGCTTCCTGCAATCTTGTCAATAATTTTGGTCACAAAACTAGGTTGCCAGTAGAAAAAAAGACTTTTATGGTTCTGATCCAAAGTTCAGATGAAGTCAATGAAAAGGTTCCTGTTCATTTTAGTGGGGTTTGGCTCAGCCGCTATCCATGTGAAACCATATTTCATAAAGCTTGCGGGAGAAGGAAAGGAAAACTGTTCAACTTGTCTAGTTACTCTTTAACAAATGGTTTTAGTGTTTTTAAAATTCCGCCTTTGGGATGTTCATGCATCACTGAACACTGTTAAAATAGAATTTGACATTGGTATTCACGGCAATGCTCAGAAAACTGCCTTTCCTTATAAGAAGAAAAAAACCTAACCCTAAAAGGAACATTAAACATAAATAACATAAAACACGGCTGTTTCCACAATAATTTGAATGATTCATTTATTTGTTTTTAGTCCAGGGCTTTTAAGATAAAGATACATCATATGAATTATTCTTTTAGGTAATGCACACTATAAACATTTTATTTTTTCTCCTCCTCCCTCAAGATCCAATCCTTTTTTTTTTTTTGTTCTTTTTTTCCCCCCCCCTGCGGAAAGCAAGATTTTTCCAAACTTTTTGTGAATAAGTGATGACGACTGGAAGTTCTCTAATCTCTTGCCATTTACAAGTGAGTCCACGTGGAGCTTTTGGATGGAAAGTTGCCACAGAAGGTTCCAAGAGTTGCAGGGCTCTCTAGCTCTGAGCTGAGTGTATGGAGAGGTGTCCCAGGCAGCAAAATCCAGCCTCCCAGAGTACGCTTGTTTTTTCACTCTTATCCTTGCCCTCTGATGAGCAACAACAGACTTTTCTTGCCTACACATTCCTTACTACCTATGTAGGCAGATCCCTCTGGACTAGGCAGGGGAGGATTTGGCTTCTAGAGGACCATTGAGGAGTCAGGGTGGCTCGTTCTGCTCTGGCCCTGGGGACTGTGCTTTGATTTTCCCTTTTTGCATGTTCAGAGGTGTTTGTTTGGAGGGAGCGTGAAATTTGCATTTCAGCTGCCCAGTCTTTAGTCCTGGGATTAACTCCTCTTTGTTCCTGCCTTAAAGAAAAGCTGTATCATCTAGACAGCGGCTTAGGTGTGAGGAACGAGTCTGTCCATGACTTCTGATGATTTAACAGGGCGGTTTATTCTGTTAATACATCGTGTGTCGGGGCATGGCCCTTTGGAGCCAAGGGAATCTTTCCAGTTGGTTTCCATTAACTAAAGATAAAATGGAGTTGCAGCTTCAGAGGCACTTAGCTATGGAGAAACACCAGTGCATGAGACCCTGTAGATGACATCCCTGGGTGGTGGGTGACCGTTGCCTGCTTTGGCTGTAAATCTCAGCTTCACAACATGCCACAGGCCTGGGTGGACTGTGAGCTCCACACTCCATACCCACGTTAGAGGATGCTTGTGTGTCTTCTCATGGTGCCTTACACAGTGTTCTGGGTACCAGAACAAGTCCACTGCACCAGGGGTGTGAAGATACCTTAGAAGAAAATCTTTCTTAATGTGGACATATTTATAATATATTATTTTTTGCCACTGCTACAACAGGCAGTCTCCTCTCTTAGGGTTAAGACTAAGCCTTGGAAGGACCAACTCTACCTCTAGCAGCACTGGGTCGAGAGCAAACCCCTTCACCCTTGCTAGAGTTCCCTCACACAAATGGCATTTTTTTTCTAAGGCCAAAACATTACTCTCAGAGTAGGACTTTAGGTATCTTGGTAGGAACACCAGCTGTAGGTCATGCTTGTGATGGTCCTCTGCATTCTGCCACATACTTTCTGCAAGGGAACGTTGCTTCAGCTCTTGTGCTCCAGGTCTCCAGCTCTGTGGTGGTGACAGTTCTTCCTCACTGCTTCTCCTGTTTTTTTATTTTATAAACTTTTCAAGATGGGAGCTCCTTTGTCAAAGGGGGAATGTGGGTGAGTGGTTTTTTTTATACACATAAAAAGTGGTCCATATACAACTGAGGGGTGTGTAAATAAGGTCATCCTTGTTCAGGTCTAAGATTTGTGGTAAGAAAAATGAAACAGAGACAAAAGTCATTGGTTAATATTGGATATCAAATATGGACTCGCTTCTAGAACATTTTGAGCATTTTTGTTTTGGAGAGAGTACTCCACTTGGGCTAAAATGTGAAAGGTTTGCAGTATTTTTTTTCCACAGAAAGGGTTGCTGTCTAAGTGGAAATATTATCTATTATGCCACATAGTAAAGCACATTTTTTTCCTCTTTTGCAAAAAGTGTTCAGAAGCCAGCTTTCTTGTTATTTATCCAACTTGCGTCATCCCACAGGGAAAGGACTGGAGATTTAGCAATATCTTGAAGAAAGGATTGCCAATACAAATGCAATTGTTTCTTGCAGAGGCACATTAAGGAGGCAACGTTCAGTGCTTCCAAAAGGAAAAAAACAAAGCTGTATATAAAATAATTCTGAGAGGAATTTGTGGAATGTAACAAGGAATGAGTCTAAGCCTGCTGAGATGATAAATCATTAAAATTCAATGAGACTTATTTCTCTAGAAGTCAGATATTCTGTATAACGTAGCTCACGATGCCCCAGGGGAGCAGCTGTAGGTGGGGAACGGCCTCTTGGGTGATGTGTTTATAGCACAGGCTCAATGGGAATCAGACCTTTTCCAAATGGAGAGCTGTTTGCATAGTTAAGACATCATCTGGAGTTGCCCAGCTGGGCTAGTGGGACGCTGTAGGTACAGCCAAGAACACATGAATGGAATACTGAGATATTAACCCATAAACCAAAGGAGGAGCAAGGACTCCTGGACATGGGGCTTGGTGGCTTCAGCTCTTTGATGACAGCAGCAGAGGGACAATTCAGGTCCTAGTTCAGTTACAAGTTTAACCACACCTTCACATTTCTATCCCTGTTAAGTTCTGGTTCAATCTTATTAATTTTAGTGTAAACAGGATGTGTTTCATATTCATGCATGACTCTGGCTAGGCTCCCTGTCCTGAACCTGAGCCATGACGGATGAACATCTCCGCTTTAGCCTTGTTTTTGTTGTGCTGGTTATGCTTACAGCAAACAACCGTGCCTGAGAAGCCTGGGGTCCGTGGGATCAACTGTTTAATCAGCTGTAGCAAGAATGTCATTGTCTTTGTTGTTAACCATCCAGCTATGAAAAGCGTGAACAGCGTATGGACATCTGGAAGCACTACACGAGTAGTTTTGTCCCTGCTTTGCTCCCTCCTACTGGTCAAATGCTCTAAATAACTTAAATATTTTGGAAGTCAAGCATTTTGCTGTTTTCTCCAAAGTTTGTGTTTTCAGTTCAAACAGATAATTGCATCTGTAATGGAGAGAAGCTTTCTTCACTTGGCTCCGTTAACATCATAAAACACCTGCTAGGGCTGAGCTGCTTTTAGCTCTGAAATGTTCACTTTTCACAAAATTTTCTGTAATATAAATGTACCACCATAATTATAAAGTTTTTGCTTTAAACTTTTTGAAAAACACCCTCCTTGCCACTAAAAATCATACGCTCACTTTTGCTGGCTTTTGTTACTTGTTATTTTTTTTTATCTTTTTGCTAGAACATAAACATTTTCCAGGCTTGCAAAA
>VZTO01011191.1:1258-27053 GCA_013400615.1 Syrrhaptes paradoxus
TTCTGACATGTGAAGCTACCCTGCATAACCACAGTCAAACTGGAAAGGCCTATTTTCTTTACAACTTAGGCTAAAACAGTTAAAGTACGGTGAATTCTTAAAAAGAGCAAGTTCCTATCAATTTGTTTACAGTGGAGGTAGTTGTATGTGCCTATATGTGAATTTTTGCATTTTGTTTTTAATTGGGGGTGGAGGAAGATTGTGGGTATGGAAAGAGAATTTACTTTTTCTCCTTCATTTTGCAGGATACAGGACACCCCTGCACAGCTAGTGATCCAAACACCTGTCTCATGCCAGTATCTCCTCAGCATTTCATTGATCTCTTCAAATTTTGAGATGTTCAGTAGCTGTTCTCCTGTGCTTGTGGCCATTTTTGTGAAGAGTCAGACAGGATACATTATACTTTTTGTGCAATATATTTAAGTGTAATGTTCTGTTGTAGTTAAAAAAAACAAAAACGATATGGGGAGATTATCAGACAGGTTTATTTGGCATATTGTTTTTGTGCAGAAAAGAGCTGAGGAGGAAGAGACACATCAAGAAAATTTCTTTGCCAGGAAATCTGCAGTGGACTTCTTTTCAAGTCCAAGAAAGACCATTTTAATATCAACTTTAAATCCATTCTTTTGATGCCTTAATAGTTGGTTAAAATTATGTGGGGGGGTTTTGAAAATTTCATGGAAGAGTTAAAACTGCTCTTACAGGGACCAAAGGAGAGGGGTTTCTGTTAATCCTTCTTTCTTTAAGCCAGTGTTTTCAAAACACCTCTGTATAATTTGCACTATTATAAAGAATAAGCCAATATTCTTTTGGACTCTTAATATACCAGTTACCAAGGTGGCATTAATCATTGTGAGCTAGTGAATAAAATATATACAGCTGTGGTTATATCTGTTGTTGAACCTATGAATGAAGGAAGTCAACCAATCTTTGTACATACATTATGCAAAAAATATTTATTTTTCTTAAGGAGTTTATTAAACTTACAATCTATCTCGGCACATCCTGCATAACTCAAGACAGATCTGGGGCTACTGGAAAGTGATTTTTTTTTTTTTTTTATGGTAGCTACACAACTTCATTTATACTGTTTGGTATGTCTACAAAGGCAACTGCATTAATTCATCTTCTAAGAAGAAGACATCAGTGAAATTTAATGAGGATGGAGTTGCTTGTTTCTAGACTGGTACAGTGGCAGGACATTATACTACCAACTGAGGTTCTAACCTGACAAGTCTTTACAAGCTATGGGAAATGCTCAAAGTCAGTCTGAGCTGAAGCACCTTCTGCCAAGTTAATCAGATGATAAATTCTCCAGGAAGCTATTTTCTTCTATCCTGTAGAAGAAAATTAATTGCTTGGCTTAGGCAGGTCAAGGAAAAACTAGAGAAGTTTTGGGTTTGTCAATGAAATTTAACAAATAATATGTAATATACTGAAAAAATAAATCATGTACTATATACTGCACTTGCTTGTTCTGAATCTACTTTGTAAAGTGTAATAAATAATGTTTTAATCTGTTTTTCCTAGAAGTCTCCTCTGCATAGAGATGAATCAATTTGAATTTTACATGATCTTTCTATAACCTGTTCTCTGTAGTAATTGGTAATGAATGAGAAGCATACAAGCAGTCCCAGTGACATTGCCTTTCAGTAATTGGTTGCATTAGCACTTTTTTTTTTAAATAGGATACCTGGACTGTTAATAGGCTGCATGAGAAAAGAATATTTATACCCTCAGGACATAAAATTATTTGCTTCAACTTTAGCAAGCCTATCCATTGAATTTGCTGTTGGGTGGATTTTCTCAAGGCAGAGGTTTGGGGATTTTTTTTCTTTCAGTTAAGGTGTCTGCTGTGACTGTGGTAGTGATCAGGTGTAGAGCCAATTACGTCCGTTCTTAAAAGAACATTGCTGCAAGCCTCACTTTCCCAGCTCAAGCACTGCTGTAGCCACTGGATTTGTTAAGGAACCAGCAGCCCTTCTTAACTTGCACCTTGTTTATTTAACTAATGTAATGATTACGAACTTGTTTTCTTGTCTCTGTGGCCTAGGTAACCTTGACAGTGGTTGGTGATGGCTGGCATCCATTAATCACTCCTTTAACACAGAGTTTGGCCATCCTTCATGAAACTTCCTGTAAATATCTATATGGATGCTACCCACTTTCTTTGAGAGTGGTTATGGCTTTACCCTGTGTAGGCCATTAAGGGTAACAAGGCCCTCCCACTGGTCTGAGGTGGCAGTAGCTTAGACGACAAGAAGCAGGACTCTAGCTTGTAGTCTGGTGCTCTAGAGGCTTCATTCTACACTCACAGAATGGTTGAAGGTAGAAAGGACCTCTGCTCAAGCAGGGCTAGTTAGAGGTTGTCATCCAGGACTTTGTCTGGGACCATGTCCAGATGGCTTTGAATATCTCCAAGGAAGAAGACTCTACAACTTCTCTGGGGAACCTGTGCCTTGGTTACCCTCACAGGAACAAGAAGTGTTTCCTGTGTTCCAGTTTGTGCCTGTTGCCTCTGGCCCGGTCAGTGGGTCCAGTGACAAGAGCCTGTCGCCGTCCTCTTTCCTCTGTCCCTTCAGGTATTTATATAGATTGATGGGATCCCTCCTGAGCCTTCTCTTCTCCAGGCTGAACAGTCCCAGCTCCCTCAGCCTTTCCTCATAGGAGGGATGCTTCAGTCCCTTTGTCGTCTTCATGGACCTTCACTGGACTCCCTCCCTTAAGTCCATGTCTCCCTTGTACTGAGGTGCCCAGAACTGGACACAGGGCTCCAGGTAGAGCCTCATCATAGAGGGGAAGGACCACCTTCCTCCAGCTGCTGGCAACACGCCTCCTCCTGCAGTCCAGGATACCATTATTTGTGGCAAGGGTGCTTGGCTCATGTTTCAAGTCAGTGTCTTCGGGGATGCCCAGGTCCAAAAGCCAGCAAGGTGGCTTTTTAAACTTCTCTTTCAGGTTAAAACAAAACAAAAAAAACGCTGAGAAGCGTTTCCATGCATAAACTCCCTTTTGGAGAAGGAAGATGCTAAAATGTGAGGGGAAAAAACCTAGCTCAAAAATATCTACTAGGAATAGGACTGAAAACACTGTGGGCATTTTGTGGTTGAGAAGGCAGAAGCATTGCAGGTTAGCAGAAAGGAGAGGGTGGAATGGAGAACAGTAACACAATGTTTTGGATTTGCCTGGTGCACAAATTAGCATTTTTACAGCTCCATTATTAGCAAAGAAAAAATTGTGTTAGCTAAATAGTCTTATATGTGAGTGTATTTTTGAGCAAATAATAAGCATAAAAGTAATTCATATACTTGCAAAGAATGGAAGCAATAAGATGAAAAATTACTGATTTTGCATTTATACTGTTGCTCTCAACCTCTATCTTGTCATACATATGTATATGTACATATACAAAAAGAGTGAGACAGAGTGTACATATTTCTTAAGCCTCAGCACTTTAAGTCAGTCAATTGTACCAGAAGCTGATTTCACCAAAAACCTTCAAACTTCACTAAATTGGTCATAGATACTGCAGCATCAGACACTTAGAAGTTCCATAACCCAAATTTAACAAACCTCGTACTTCATAGCTTATTACAGAAGACACAGGGAAAGTGCCCAAGAAGTCGCTCTGCAATGGCTAGAGAGAAAAAGGACATGAAGCCAAGCAGCATACTGAAAATGATGTCAGGTGCTTAACCTTCCACCAGAGAGTGAGCAAGACTCATTTCCAGCAAAGTCAAGCATATGAATCCTTCTGGGAGTTTGTCACCTGCACTCTTTGAAAAGCTGAGAAGAGCTCACCTCAAAGTCTAGGAGAGGTCCTATTTCGCCCCAGATCTTTACAGATGGAACATGAATTTTGGGGACTCCCTGTCCCAAAAACTACATTTGCGATTGTATTGTGTCCCATGTCACGTTCACCCTCCTCTCCCCAGTGCTGTGGCTGGCATTGATACAGTTGCAGTCCCTTCAAATTGCTGATCCAACCAAAATGAAATTATTATTTCTAGGGATAATTTTGATTGAACCATTTTTCCTCAATGTTTTCAGCTGAACCTACTCCACCCCCATCTAATAATGAATTTTCTTTAGCCCTTGGTCAATATTTAATCATGGGGCTAGGTGTTCAGGTACTCAGCTGAAAAAACCAAAGGGTCAAAGCATCATGGCCAAATGCAGGCAGCAGCTGCCTGGCTGTGCGGCATTGTACAACCCAGCATACATACCCCAGCACATGGTGCCAGAAGAGGGGACTACAGTCCGACATCCTGTTTTCCCAGTAAGTGGTCCTGATGAAATTATTTTTCCTTCTGGATGTTGGGTGTCAGAGTAAGGCTGGATTCTTAAAATCCAATTAAGGTTGCCACTTCAATACAAATATACCAACATTAAATAAAGCAAACACTATCAAGCATTTGGAAATAGTTAAATTACACTTCAGAATATTGACATATTAGCTAATTGTGCTATTCATTTGCACCCTTTCTGTGCTTTCAGTTGCAAGCTCAGGTCCAGCTCCTTAAAAGACACTGGAACATAATTTCCAGCTCCTGCAAAGTTCGGTAGGATGAAGGTTATTTGTAAAGTTTATAATGTCTGTATTCAAGGACATGAGAAGATGATAAGTGGATGCAGAATGTGGCAGAGGTGAGAATGCCACTAAAGCTGGGTGTGTTTTCTTCTGATTCCCATGGGCTGTTCTCTGTGCCCACACAGACCTATCCCCCTGCCTTTCAGACATGATGGTAATGCTTATTTATCACAGGCTTGTGTGTACATTCTCCTACAAATATGAATATGTTCAGCTTTATATTTGTTGCACTTTATGGGTACTTAGTCATGGTGCCTTCAGCTGAAAGCCTAACAATTTTCAATGCATACACAAACTGCTGCCACAATTCTAAATTTACTTCTTTAATTTTTATATGCTCTTTTCACTTGAATGCTGTTTTTCTATATTTATAGCAAAATAATGGAAGAATAATTCATTCACTAAAGTCAGCTGTCATTCCCACACAATGCTGAGATTATGGAACAAAGTTCTGCGTGCTTGGAGCACCTCTCCCCCGTGTTTCAGTCACCATTATTCTCTCAGACACAGTTGTTTTTAGACTTTTTTCCTACTGGAGAATTTTAAAGCTGTAAACCTGTACTCTTCTTCCTAACTCAACAGTATTCCTTTAGAACCTGGCTAATTCATAAAAGCGATACTTTGGCATTATTTTCATAAGTCACTAAAACTAGATATGCCTGACTATAACGCAGCAGCTCCTGCAGTACCATTTTCCATCCTGTTCCTCTGTTTTTCCTTATTCAGGTGTGTGGGGTGTGGTCCTGAGCCTGTGCCTTCATCTGCAACCCTTCCCTCCTCTTACACTGAACATGACTGTGTTTGAGCAGTCCCTGGGCAAAAGCCAGATCACCGCTGCTGTGGCTTAAGGCCCCCCAGCAACTAAGCACCACACAGTCTCCAGCTCTCTCCTCCCCTCTGGTGGGATGAGGCCAGAACTGGGAGAACAAAAGGTAAAAAACCTCCTGGGCTGAGGCAAGGACAGGGGGGTTCACTTGCCACTTATGGTCACGGGCAAGAAACAGACTCGACTTAGGGAAAACACAAAAATTATTTAATAACAATCAAAACCAGAATAAGACAACGAGAAAGAGAACTACATCCTAAAAAACCCAAAACTACATCCCCCACGCCTCCCCTCTTCTGGGCCCGAAGGCTTTGTTCCCCATTTCTCTACCTTCTCCCCTCCGGCGGCACAGGGGCAGGGAACGGGGGCTGGGGTCAGTCCATCCTGTGTTGTCTCTGCTGCTCCTTCCTCCTCAGGGGAGGCTCCTCACAGTCTTCCCTGCTCCAGCGTGGGATCCCTCTCACAGGAGTCCTTCACAAGCTGCTCCAATGTGAGTCCTTCCCACAGGCCACAGCTCTCCACTGACTGCTCTGGAGTGGGTCCCTTCCCCAGAGTCACAGCCTCCTTCGGGCACAGCCACCTGCTCCAGTGTGGGGTCCTCCCCAGGCTGCAGGGTGGTACCTGCTCCACCGTTACATCTCCATGAGCTACGGGCAAACTCTGCTCTTCATGGGCTGCACAGGGACAACGTGCCTCACCGTGACCTCCACCCGGGGCTGCAGGGGAAACTCTGCTCCAGCACCTCCTCCCTCTCCTTTCCTCACTGACCTTCCTGTCTGTAGCTGGCTCTCTCACACCCCGCTCCTCTCTCTGCCGCAGGTTCTTTCACTGCCTCCTGAGGAACTCCCGGCTCTTGGGCGGGGGCTGCGCTGGGTCAGCTGGGCCATGGCAGAGGCTGGGTGGGCAGGCAGCAGGCAGCTGGCTAGACAAACGGATGGATGGACAGACTGCCCGGGGCCAGGCCCTGCCGGAGGCCGTTCCTCCGCTCCCTGCGCTGTGCTCCCTCTTCAATATGTCATTCGCAGAGGCACTGACTGGCTCGGCCTTGGCCAGAGGTGGGTCCGGCCTGGAGCTGGGAAAGCTTCCAGCAGCTTCTCACAGGGGACACCTCGGCAGTGCTCCCCCCCCGCCACCAGAGCAGACTTGGGGCCAGAGGAACCTTTAGCGGTTACTTACAGGAGCCATCACGGTACCCCTCCCTCACTACCAGAAAAGGCCCGGCATGCAAAGCCCCAGCCCCTACCCAGGACGGTGCTGCTGCAGTGCCTCCCAGCCACCTTACATCAAATGTGACGCAACAAGTGAGGCGGGCAGCACCCCAACCCAAACGCAGCCACTGCTGCACTCTGACAAGCCTGGGGACAAGCCTCTGTCGTGATTCAGGCTGTGTGAGGCCTTCAGCCCGTTGCAGGTGCCTGCATCGTAGCCACCAGAAGAGACACCAGGCCACCCACCTCCCACACTAGTGCCAGGGAGGCTCACCCAGGTCTGCGGGGACACTCCGTGCAGCTTCTGATTGCTGGAAACAGCGTGCCCGGGGTGGGAGGTGGATGCAGGCACAGAGCCCTCGAACCACAGTCTCACTAAAGGGGGCAAGTTCCAAGTGATGCTTCATAACTTTTCAGATTCACAGGCTTAGGGGCAATAAAACAAACCAACCAACAGCAACTTCTAGCATGCAATTCATCCACTAAGAGGGGAAAAAAAAAATCCTGACACTAATGGGGATTCATCAGGGAGCTCGGGGAAGAGAGGAAAAGATGGAGAAAGCTCTTCAAGATGTCAGGAATCTGCTAAGAGAGCAGAGAAGGGGAGGAGGCTGAAAGTACAGTATTTGAAGAAGCAGGATACTGGATGGAACTGTTTAGTTCAGCTAAAACTTCAGTAGTTTCATCCCACCACCTCTTAAGCTCTTGCAGCAAGCTGACCATATGCCTTCTACTAATCCTACGTTTAAAGGTATAGTCTTCTACCACCTGCACTCACCATCTACATTTTTAATCAATTAAGACTAATTTATAGGCACAGTAGTATGGAAAAGTGCTTGTGCTGAGTCAGCACCAATGTTAAAGGCATCCAAAACCTTCATTTTGTACCTGTGCACAGGGGACATTCTTTCTGTTCATCACAGCCAAAAATCCTGTTCTTGAACAGGATAACCAAGAAAAACCACTACAAAGGAGGACTAGCTGTGTGTTAGTTCTGATTCTCTAACACTAAACCCCTGGCCTAGTTGTAAATATTAATACTAATCCCCCTAGGAACATTCTCAGATTTTCTGGACTTCTTTCTTCTCTTTATACTGTGCTTCATTCCTCGATGCCAGAACATCTGCTCCTTCACTTGTGTTAATAACCTTCCTCCTGTCCCCAGTGCAACCAGTTCTCACCACGCAAGACGAGATCTCAGATCCTCCCCCACGGCTCTAGCTGCCAACAGGCCATCCACCCTGGCCACAACAGTCCAGTTCAACACGCATGAGCTCTCCTGCGGGCAGCTGCGTGACAGCCACATGATGCAGACAAGGTTAATGCACTTCAGGAGATGTGCAAGTTTATAAAATGAAAAGAAGAGTAAGTATATAGTTCATTAAGTCTCTAATTTTCAAAATAACCCTATGTGCAGCATTGCTGTATCTGTAGTATAACTTTTGGGAATCTTGTGCTCAAACAATAGTTTACTTCCTAATGGGAAATGATGCTTGACTTGTTTTCCTTTGTTTGTCCTGTCAGATGTTGGTTGCCAAGTTTCTGTCCAAATGTTCAAAAGAAAAACTGTTTACAGGCATTAAACTGAAGGCAAGTCTGCCTGAAAGTAGATGTCCATGATGAGAGAAATAGCAAAGATCAGGTCTTTATATAATCAGAGAGGAGGTCTTTGCATATGTGACCGAAAAAAAAGCTAATAGGGGACAAATATAAAAATAAAATAAAGCAAGGAACAATTAACGTTAATTATCTTGCACATAAAAAAGTTTTACTTGCAAAAAAAAAAAAAAAAAAAAAAAAAAAAAAAAAAAAAAAAAAAAGAAAAACCAAAAGAAGTACAGTACTTGGACTCTGGATACATGAGTCTTCCCTTCCTTTCTCCAGCACAAACACACGCACAACAGTATTTTCTCTGTTTCTCAAATACTAGAAGCATTTAGCAGCATAATCATGCAGAGAATCACCAGGCTGGTGAACAAACAAGATGTTCAAGACAACACCATTTGGGGTTTTCAAGGAAAGAGATACAAGATAAGAAAGGTCAGAAGACACTGATAACTTAAAGGAATGGTTCTACATCAAATGTGAGCTAGTTTACTACACAACCTCAAATAATTAAACCAGACAATTCTCTGAAAAATTGTTTCAACTCTACTGTTCACTTAGTCTTCTCAGTACAAGGGGTGAAAGCAACTAGAAAACAAAATTACATTATCATCTTCAGTAACGGACAAATTAGTCTTACAAAATACAGCTGTGCGTTTTTCTCTGTAGAGTAATGCTTTTTCTTTTCTAATAGCAAATTCACAGTTCAAAACATGTTGTTAAGATTTCATTGGTGTTATTTGGGCCTCAAAAACATAAAAAAATTAAGTGCCAGCTGAGCTTTTACCAGATCGTTATTAAAAAGAATATAGTAGCTTTCTTGCATCTTTTCGTAAATACTACACATAGAATAGGAAAATTTTGTTCCCAAATACAGCACAGGTATTTCTCTATTCAGTACCAGTGATAAAAGTTGGTAAATATCATATGAAAAACCATCTTATCTTAACACTTTTTAAACTATTATATATTTCATGTAAATTTTTATTATTGATATCCCTTTTTTTTTCTTATTTTTTTCCTTCTCTTTATTACTTGGTAACTATAGAAGAAGCATTTTTTTCTGCTGGTTGCCCTTGCAATAAATGCAACTCTCTCCTTTCTATTTCTAAACTGGATTCTTTGCCTATCTGTCAGATTCCCTATGGTACAAAGCAGTCATGCTAGAAGAAATTTTTGAGATACAGACAGACATCTAATGCTACACACCTTTGCAAACCATCACCAGTGACTAAGTCTTTTAGGAAATTATTTTTCTTCTTCAAAGTGCTCGTTTCATTTCCCAGATACTTGCACATCAGAAACCAACTAGGAGGTACTCGGGAAAAAAATCAGAACAGTTTAGATATGCAAGAAATATTTAAATAACACACACATTCATGTTCTTTTCAGACTGTACAGTAGAGACAGAATCATAGAATGGTTTGGGTTGGAAAGGACCTTAAAGATCATTGAGTTCCAACCCCCCTGCCATGGGCAGGGACACCCTCCACTAGCCCAGGTTGCTCAAAGCCTCATCCAGCCTGGCCTTGAACCCCTCCAGGGATGGGGCATCCACAGCTTCTCTGGGCAACCTGTTCCAGTGTCTCACCACCCCCACAGGAAAAAACCTCCTCCAAATATCTCATCTAAATCTGCCCTCTTCAAGCTTGAAACCATTAGCACTACACTCCCTGATAAAGAGCCCCTCCCCATCTCTCCTGTAGCCCCCTTCAGGTACTGGCAGGCTGCTCTAAGGTCCCCCTGGAGCCTTCTCCTCTCCAGGCTGAACAACCCCAACTCTCTCACCCTGTCCTCATATGGGAGGTGCTCCAGACCACTGACCATCTTCATGGCCCTCCTCTGGACCCACTCCAACAGGTCCAGGTCTTTCCTGTGCTGAGGACTCCAGAGCTGGACATCTGCAGTACTGCGGGTCAGGTCTCATGAGAGCAGAGTAGGAGAGAATCACTTCCCTTGACCTGCTGGTCACACTGCTTTTGATGCAGCCCAGAACATGGTTGACTTTCTGAGCTGCAAGTGCACATTGCTGGGGCATACAGTTTTGTCATATGACATTCATATACATTAACATGCATTTCAGAAAGTTTTGGAAATTGAGACAGATGCCAGGCCAAATTCACCTGGGCTGTGGGAACAAAATTTGGCAGGGTCCTTGTGCGCCCAGGGACTGGAATGACTGGCCCTCCACAACCTTTCACCTGCCCAGACGTGTGCATGACCCACCTCAGTATAGTCAGAGGCATGTAACTTGCAGGAATAAAATTTTCTGTTTCAGCTAGTTCACGCACTCCCATAAGAAGCATTTTGCCTAAGTGTTCCCTGCTAAGTCTATTTAGACAACAACAAAGCCAGCAGACTGGAGTGGACGAATGAGAAGTTGACAACATGCTTCTTTCTATAGCCGATCTACTGGATAACAGCGGCTCCACCTCACTTTTGTCACAGTCCAGGATGTGCAGGTCTCACCTCATTATGGGGCCAGTGCATGCAAAAGCATTCCAGGTGCCCCACTTTACGTGTAGCCGGTGAAATCTTCAGGGAGAGAATGCCGCTCCAACCAAACTTTTGTAAGTCTATACATTATTTTTTTTAATGTTTAAACCAATAAATATCAGTAAAACAAAATATTTGCAGTTTGTCAAAACCAATGAATTCTTCCTACTGTGAAAGCAATGGGTAATGCTTTACATCTAGGATGCTGCAGCTCCTGAGACAGCATGATTCACTGAGTTTGGACAAACATAGTTATTACTTCCTTGGCCGTACTGTACAATGATGCAACATCCACACAGGTGGAAACAAATTCACATAACAAACAACATGGGACAAAAAAAATAAGTCAAAGAATAAGGCATTTCAGTTCAAACTAAATCTTTATTCATATGGAAAATACTACTCTTCTTTTTGCAAGTGATGCTAATAAATAAAAATACTCAGAAAGAACTTTGCTTAGAGTTAAGTGACTAGTTACAGCCACATGAAGCTTTTAATTCCCATTAAAACTACGGCAACAATCATGCAGATTGGCTACAAGAAAGCAATATAAACTATATTTTATTTTGTGCAATCTTATAATACAATCTTAATGCTACCTTCTTCTAAACCATTTCACATAGATTGAAACGCAATTTCAAAAAAAATATTAAGGGACATACTCTACACTTATTCCACATATGGAGCTGTGTATAGCTTAAGCCCATAAATGTATAATGTAGTTAAGCATCTAAAGAAGGTGAAAGAAAAAGAGGACCCCATTCTGAAAATTCAGACAAGTTTATAAACATAAGAGAAGAAAAGCTCACACCAGAGAGTTATCAAAAGACAAATACATTATTAAAGCATAACAATAAATTATATTAAATTTAATAATGTTCATCCTTGGAACAGTTATTTCTGAGGACATATCACTTAAAAAGCATACCAAAACTTTCATCATTAGGAATTAAACCTAAAGTTTACGTATCTCAATTTCCCACTTGGATGCAATTTTGTTTTATAATAGGCTTCAGCTTTGGGAGTATTCTTTACCATACAGCTAAAAGCAAATTGAAAAATGTTGCAGTTAAGCTGTGCATCAAACGCATCATCAAGGTGAGAAACAGGCACTTGACAGTATAATGTGCAAGGCAAAATTTTTACTGGTCACAGTATGAATAGTTTCTTCAGGAGGGAAAATTAGAAGTTCTCAGCCCATCTTTGAGAGCAAAATATTGAGGGCTGCTAGCAGATCTTTTTCTGCTCATTTAGGTCAGCACCAACAACCAAACTAAGCTCATGCCTTAGAGAGTATTCCATAAACTATAAAATGCAGCATACTTTACCCAAAATACTAAGTCTTTCCTATAATTAACCTCAGCATACATATTTGCCAAAGGCAAATACAGAGTTTACTCACGGACTAAGTGATGCGATATAAATGCTAACCCCTTCTCCTCTATCAGTACCTTCTTTTAATATATAATGCCAATTTTACAAATACATTTGCCAGTTACGAGATCCTGTTTTGCGGCACAAAACACTGATGTTCTTTTCTATAAACTTAAGAAAAATGTCTTTTAACACCCTATTACAACAGGAAAAAAAAAACCAAACCAACATTTTGCTACAGTTTCCCTCCAGTCACATCTCAACAGGAATCTCCAAAAAAGAGCTTTGCAGGAACTGTAAGCCAGAGACCTATACATGAACTGGAAAAGAGAGGGGAAAGAGAGAGCTAAGAAAGGAGTAATGTGGCAGTAACAGAAACCAGGTATAAGCTTAGAAGAAAATTGCATGCATCCCTTTTCACCAGCGTAAGCTTCTTGCAAAAATATGTTTATAAGAGATCCATTATACAAAGGTATCTGCTTTCTTGTAAAAATGCTGATTTTCTCTGACATGCTAACTTGATCTTCTGACTGTACTGGCCATATTGCTAGGCAGTCAACAAGTTTTCAGTTCTGTTATACCAGTTTAACAATCAGGAGAGAAAAGGCCTACTGTTCATTTTTTCTGAAACTTTTGATTTTTTTCCATTAATGTTAAAAGTAGTATTTGAATAGGTCATATGAACAAAATGGAAACCAACTTTGGATCTCACATCGGCTGCACTGCTAATGAGAGACAATATGCTAGAAAGAGGCACTTTTAATATTCTTATATACATTTCAAATCTCAAATTTAACACTTCACCTTCTTTTACCAAAAAAATAAAATATCAGTAGCTAGTAAGACGGAGCTTTATAACAAAAATGCTTCAGACATTGTGTGCATGCACATACTTGAAATGGCTCAGTTACTCAGTTACCCTGAAAATGCCAAAGTATAATTCAATCACTGCTTATGGGCCAGGAGGGGAAGGAACACACAAAACAAAAAAGAACAAGGATCACCTATTGTAAAAATGAAAGCATACACCCTTCCATAAGAAGCAACTTATCCTTAGATTCAGGACTACGGATACTCAATATTGAGATCTTCTTATACCCTGCTCACTGCTGCTTTCCAAATTTTTGATCATTTTTATTCTTGGCATAACATACATCTCAAAAACTGAGCAGCTTAGCTTTATCAAACAACGTTCAATATAAAAAACAAAAACTCTGGAAGACCCATTTGACCTGACTATTGTCGAAGATCCTGTGATGGAAGGAATTACATTAGAATAGTACTTTCCCAATTTAATACACAGTATAGCACGTTGTGACAGTTGAGCATCTTGTGCGCACAAGCTGAAGCATATGCTGAGGCTGAAGATTTGGAAAACAGTCTACTAAGTGTAAGCATTCTCCCTGCAAGCCACAGATCAGTACTCTTAGTTAAAAAGGGACAGCATCAAAACTAAAAATTTGAGTGGCCCTCAAATACCAGAAAAAAAAACAGACCCTCAAGCTAGTGGAAGCTCCTACATAAGGCAGTCAAATTTACAACCAGTGTATACATTCACAAAGGAATTACATTTTTTTGGTAAAACCAACAATCCAACATACTGCAGAGTCTGAATGTGAAATATAGGCACAAAATAGATTCTCTACTTTTTTTCAGTGTGGAAAACATACCTATTTAACAATGTAATAAGAAAATTTACTATCAGGTGAGAAAAAATTTGTAACAATCTGAATAAAACAAAGTACTGTATAAAGGTGCAATATTGAGCAGATTTGATTTTGGTTTAAACATACGAGTAAATCATGGAACCTTTCTCTTCTCATCTGTAAAGTATTTCATGTTATCAGCATCATTCTAGTTCTTCCCAGTTGTCAGTAAGGTTACCTTTGCTTTGACGTCTAATACTAACCAGCTTTCCAGCTGATTTGATACTCCACCTGGAACTGTTTCCTGAGCTGGCCAGATTTGTGTATTTTGTGGAGCCTTTGGTTTCATCTTCCCAGCCTGACCAGGCTGTATAGTCACTTAAAGTAGCTGCTGCATCACTGGTAGAGTCAGCAGTGGTAATCTGCGGTGGTTCCCATCCTTCAATCTCATCTGGTTTCCTAGATGGGACATTCTGCTTTATCACCAAACTGTCCCAAAAACCTGTCTTCTTTTCAGACTTCATCTCTTCCTTTAACTTTAGGTTTGTTCTAGAAAATAATGATGAGGTGATTAATTTCTTCATCTGACAATGCATGTAATAATAAATGAATATTTATTAATAACTATACTTTATAGCAACGAACACTAATCAGTCATCAGCCTATGACAGCACATCCATTACTGTCAGCTTGAGGAAAAACACCCTTTTATACATGTAAGTCTAAACTCAGTGGCGTCTTGCAGTGATAAATCAGAAGTGGACTGACTATGGCCCTTTCCTGGGATAAATGAACTGACACTCCCTCAGCCCAGTGAGTTGCACAGAACTGCCTCTGGGAATGTATGAGGTATTTTAGCATGGTTTAGAACAATTTAGGACTTTATCCAAAAAAACCCAAACAGCAAACCCAGAGGTAGGACAGTAGAAGGAATATGAAAATGTTTTGTCTACCACCAGCTTTAACAATCACTCACTATGTTCCTCAGTTTCATATACCTGTTATCACTTTGCCACTTAAACTTTATACCTGAAAGAGTTGATGTACACAGTATTAGGACTATAAAGATACCAGCATTTTTTTCACAAAGACCTGCACAATGTTTTGAAAACAGCTGGTTTGTATTTCTGGTAAGAAGTTCCAAAATTCCCTTCCCAAAATCAAGAAAATACAACCTTTGTAGTAATTTATCTTTCAAAGAGACACTTGAAAGGCTACTCCTATTATTACATTTCTTATCCCATTAAGAACCTTCAATCCCTATTATTTCATATTTGCAGTGTGGAGTATTTAAAATATAGAATGTTAAAATTTTATGCATAAGTTTATATGCAGGGTTATGTATGTAATCAAATAAAGGACCACAAGGACAGGCTGAATACCAGTGATGAAACACACAGCCTTCAGGGTTCAATGAGCTACATAGCAAACTGAAAACATTATCTGCTAGTAGCATACACATTCCTTTGCCACAAACAAAACCATAATTGAAATTCTTTTAGTGTTCTTTTAAAAGAGCTTTTTTCCATTAATGAAAGCTTGACACTGTCATACTGAAATAGAAGCAACTGAACTAATACCTTTAAAACAACTTTTCCTTTACTGACTTTTGAATTTGTCATTGGATTTTTCATAATTTTCACCTTGCTAAAACCAGTCACCGACTCAGAACACTTTTCTCATATTTTGTGAGTAGAGCACTTAAAAGTTGCATTTTTGTTTAAAAGTACGGTAAAGTAAAAATCATGGTATGTAGTTAAAGGAAAATACCCTCAAACTTAAAAATACAGGCAGTTTTCATAGTAATACTAAAATAGCTTTCCACGTTTGGGGTAACTCGGTTTTCATGTTTCTACTCTCTTCACTGGGTTACTTGATTCTTATATTCAGCATCAATTGCAAAGGACCCTTAAAGCAACCTGGCATCTAGGTAACACCCATAAAATTGTACAGGGGCAGTAGCTGGGAACTGTTGAGAAGTTTTATTGAACAGGCTCAAATGGAAATGGAAATTATGTATTTATATGCTAAATGGGTTTTATATTTATATATATATATACAGATACACATACCCACCTCTACATGCATATATATACACTTGTATACTTAAGCATATATATTTCAAAGCAAACTGGAAACAAAACATACTTCAACAAGTCTTATCAAAGCTGGCATTTGGCTGGCACAGCTTTACTGATAGGTTGCATTCTTTCCTGTTTGTAACGAAGGTAGTGAGGGAGCACATGTGGCGAAAGCCTACGTATACTTCTAACAGCAAAACAGTCTCTCCTGGGAAGAGGTCTGTTCTGTTCAGAGAACAGCTCTAACCATACCAGCAGCAGAACTGTTCCTAGTAAACACCTCAGGTCCAACAGGGAAGATTTGCAGATCCTAGTACATATCTACTCCACTTAACCTTTTTAGCTATAGACAAGACTTCAAAAGATAAAGCATGTAAAAAAAGGAATTTGTAAACTCAACCATAATCAAACTTTAAGGGAAATCCTTTTACTCAGAAACCTTTACTTGTTTTCCACAGTAAAAAAATCATGCAGCTAAATTCCCTTTTCTTCCTGACAGACCTACAAAGGTTATCAACAATATCCATCCTTTCCTCATACAGCATGCCTTACTCATTGTAAGCTTAACATATACCTAATTTTGAAATGCACATAACCCTTCCTCTATGATTTAACACTACTGCTTCTCATTGTCTACTTTCGCTACTTTGCACCGCTATTTTCTGTTCCATTTTGTGTATTTTAATAGCAGATAGACCAATTGGTTTTACTTACCCTTTGGATTTTGGAGACTTGCATCCTGCTAGCAATTGCTGTTCATCATCTTTATTGAACATAGACGTCACTTCCTTCCAACCCCGGAAACTTGCACCTTGAACCTATACAGGAAAGTAAACATCCTCATGAATGTGAATTCTATGACTGCCAGTGCTAACTCTGGTGGCTGACAGGCAGCAACAGCCCTACCTCTCGTACGCTGTGCAGCTGGGAGCACAGCAGCTCTTTACAGCCTGCAAAGGACAGGCACATTTTTGAAAAAGAGCAGGTTGAGTTACTGCAGCAAGAGCTCTTTCCTGCTCAGCAGGAAACTTTGCCAGTTTGCAGAGGCTGACAAGTGAAGTCAGTGACTACAGCTGGGCTCCTGGATGTTCTTCTGCAGGCAGGAGCCGCTGGCTCCATTTCAGTATACCGGAGTAAGAAGGGAATCTAGGCAGTTTAGGAAACAGTCTGAGGGGCTTCAGCAGATGGAAATTAAATGAACAGTCATTGCTAGAAGGGGCCACAACAGACAGGACAGCCAGCTGAATTATGAAACTCTTAAGGTGTAACCTGCTTTGCACTCATTGTTTCCATTTTTAACTCACCAAAACTACTTCTTGTGGCCCTGCAAGCAAAGAGGGTAAGAGCATTGGCTCACCAGTGAAATGTAACATGGCACTGGCGCACTACAGGGTGCTTTCTAAATTTACTGCAGCCGTTAAATTTGTAGCATAAATTATTTTTTTAACATTATTAAAGATTTGATTCCCTCTCCTTCAAAGCAGAAGAAAAAAGGTATTGGTTATTTTTATTTTGATAGCATGCTTCAGGACTCTAGCAGAAATGCACATGTTCATGCTGAGCACAGAATATTGAAGTTGCTGTTCTTTCTTGCAGGGTTCATTAAGAATGGCAGAGTGACAATCTATTGGTGTTACTTGATTACATTTAAAAATACAACAATACATTATGAAGTATAATAAATAATCAAAACAAAATTGTAGTTGTTAACACAAGTGAAGGCTAATTCATCACCTATTATTATGCTTCATTCTTTTTGCAGAACTCATCGGTGCAAATTAGTATCAATTTGACAGTTAGGTTTTAATTGATTACAGTTTATAACTGGTACATCCATATAAAACATCTATGTGAAACAATCACCTACAAATTGAGCACAAACAGCAGATGAGAAAATACCAGTACTGCCAACTCCTCACCTTTCAGAAACCCACAGCCACATCTACAGGAATAAAACAGTGCCCTTGTTATCACACATTAGTCATGGAGTAGTTCCATCTCTTGTTCTCCCATTTCACCGTGTCCTGCACCTTCACTTCTCACCCACCTTCCCTGCTGACATCTGAGCCGCCTCAGCTACTCCAATGTGGAAGACACAGCAGGTCCATTTTAGGACCAGGAGGAAGGTCTAACCTAGACTTTCCTACCACTCGGTTTCACTTTGGTTGTATAAAAACATGGATCCAGCTTTGGGCAAAGCTGTGGAGAGCTCTGAAGAAGGAAGACTGAACAAGCACAGAGCAGTTTCCAGCTCTCATTCATGGGATATGGATGGATTAGGTATGGGAGGGACAGGTTCACCACGACCCAGGCCACTGCAATCATTCTGCTCGCCTCTTCCTAAACCCACACCTATTTTTACCATAAACCACTCCCCATAGCTTCACAAGAAAAGCAACAGCTTCTACATATTTCTTTTTCCACTGTGAGAATGAAGTGAGTACAGATTATAATAAGTAAGCACTCATGTTTAATTTAAACATACGCCTTCTATTTTTAATTATGCTAAAATATGTATGAAAACTTCAACTTTGCAGCCCTGTGGCAGACTCACCATACCCATCTCACAGAAGACTGTATAAAACAGTATAAAACTAAACCAGACAAGCTGCAGATGATACCTCCAGATACCATGCTATGCAAAATCCTTGTTTAAACTACCAGCCTCTTCAAGTAGTACCCAACATCTAATGCTTCTGTGGTGTAAATAATGGTCTAAAACCTCAATTTTAGTCTCTAAAGGCCTATTCCTGTTATCTGTTTCTGTTGTTCAGTTAAATTCTGTAATGAGTATAACATGGGGATTTGTTACTCTGACCTGGCTTCCTCTCACTGCAAAGCACTTCACTGACAACAGACTTCCAAAAAAGGAAGAATATACAAGAAGTTAACTGTTCAAAGAAGTAGTCTGTTTAAAAAAAGAAAGAAAAAAAAAGATGAAGAAAAAAAAAAAGACACTCTAGAAATCACTTAGCTTTTCATATGTTAAAAAAAAATCCTTCATCTTCTGTTATCTTACTCAAACTCCACTATTTCATCCCTTTTTGGGAAGATAGCTTTGCTACCACAAGCAAACCCACAATTAAAAGCAGCACATAGCTCTTGCTGCCTTAATCCCTTAGGCCTTTAAACTGGACAAAGACCCAAATGTACCTCAGTGATCTAATTTATATATAAGCTTGTCTGTCTTCAATAATGATGTGTCATCAAGCCATTGCCACATAATTAATATGCAGATTGAAAAAACCCAATAAACCACCACCTAGCTACTGATTTTCAGATAGCAATTTAAGACAGACAACTAGCTTAACTTAAATTATATGTGCTTTTAAAGAAAGGCATTGATTAAAGACTACTTGGAGATAAGCATTTATACATGTGTGTTCAATGTAGAAAAGGACAGACCTACACATACACCTTATTTTAATCTAGAACGTGATAAGTACTTCACCGATAGAACTCCAACCTTTGTTGCATTGCTTTGGATACCGAAGCAACCCTCCAGCCAAAAGAAAAAAAAGAACCAAAACCATTTCATAATAAAATTATCATGTTAATATCTAGCCACAAGCTTTACATATTTTTAACTTTGGATACTTTTAAATTTAATTTCATTAAGCCCGATTCTGATTTACAGATATCTTCAAGAACAATTATTTTTAAAGTTCTGTTCAATGTCAAGTAGATAGTGTGTATAGATCTCCAGATAAAAATTTACCAACTCCACACTCTTTCTACTTGTATGTAAATCAGTACCTATGTACACATCATACCATACCTTCAACATTTTCATAAACAAGTAGTCCCACGATGGATCCATGGCCATACATACAAAGGTAATAGCTGTGTAGCAGATTCTAACTGATTTATTCTTCTCTCAACTACTCCTTAGGGGAAACATACAATAAATGTTTAAGATATACTTCTTCCACTTATTTATTTGGGGTTTCCAAAGGAAACACTGCCAGGATAATTAACAGAATCAATGTCCAAGTATATATATATTTGCTAATATGTGATAAAACTCCTTGAACAAAGACTACTGCATATTAAATGGATTAGGCTGAAAGAAACCCCAGAAGCACAAGAGTTAAACTGGAATCTCTGCCTACAATGCTTAAGCCTCCTCTTCTACCCCTGCCTCCCCCAGTGCTGGTTTTCTGAAGCATCTTTCCACCAAACTGAAAAGGAGTAACAGCTCACTTGTTATAGTCTTCTCAGTGGTACCATACTTAAGAATATAAACCTTACCAAAGGAGGTCAAATACTTACTTCCCACTTCCAGAAGCTTTTTTCTAACTACTGAAATGCTTAAGACAACAATCTTTCTTTTTGATGATGGCTGCCATATAACTCTGTCATGTACTAAAAAAAAAATCCCTCAAAACAGCCTGCTGCATTTCTGTATGTGTTTCAGTGTTCTGATTTTTACCCTACAGACAAATGCCACCTACATATGCAGTGTCACCATCAATGCAGCTGGAACAATTACAGCTGTATTTGCTGGTAGGTACTGCTCAGGAAGATCTTGAAGTCGCATTCTCTGAAACCATTGGTTTGACATGCAGCAGCTGCAAAGCCAAAAAATGCTGAGAACCATTACAAAAAGGATTAGACAAATTCAGACAGCAGTTCTATAATTGGATACCCTCTACTTAGAGGGATTCACCCTCTAATATCTCAAAACAATGATTCTTGATGGTAGGAGAAGAGGCCCTAGAAAATGGCCAAGCTGTGCTCTCCATGAGCAGCATCTCCCATTGCCAGAGTCAAAGACAGACTGCCAGATTAGATGGGCCAGTCTCTGAATCAGCTGGAAATTTCTTATGTTCTTACAGAGCATGTAGAGAAAAACCCAGAACAACTAGCTTCCTTGCAATGGATGTCAAAGGAAGATCAATAAGAGATGACACTCTGATCAGCTGACTCCTCACCACACCGGAGACTTATTTTATGTAAAAAGATTAGTTATGCAAAGCATGAAAACACAGTACTGATATGGTCTTAAGCATAGAGACACTTGCAGAATTTCTGTATTTCATTTTTATGATGTAACTGTCTACACAAAACTCAAAAGTACTACTACGAAAATTTTTGAAAAGTTTATATACATTACTGACTAGCTTGTATTCTCAAACCTTAGAAGTATTCTTCCTTGTGTCAGTGGAAAAAGAAAAAATTGAACATCCAAAGTTCACAGAATCATGCAGCCTTTACAGCTGGAAGGGACCTCTGGAGACCCGTCTAGTCCAACCACACTGCTCAAAGCAGGGTCAGCTTCAGCAGATTGCCAAGGATCACGTACAGCTGAGTTTTAAGTATGTTTTCAGTTTGTGGGGATTGCCTCTTGCCCATTCATTGAGCACCACTGAGAAGAGTCAGACTGCATTTTCTTTACACTCTCCCATGCTAGTGTACCTGCAGAAACCTTTCTTGTTGCTCTTGACTTTCCTCACCAGATTTAACTCTAGGTTAACTCCACGGCTTCATCTGCCGTAACCCCATCCGTGCACATGCAGAGTGTCTCCATATTCCTCCCAGGTCACTTGACCCTGCTTCTACCTCCTGTATGCTTCCTTTTTGTGTTTGAGGTTTTTCAGGAACATCTTGTTCATCCAGACAGGCTTCCTGCCACCTTTGCTTCTTTCTCTGCTTGATGGGATGGGCTATTCTTAAGACTGGAGGAGGTGATCTTTGAAAAATCAAAGCTGATTGATACCACTAGAACAGAACCAGGTGTACAGTCAAAACTCCAAGTTAAAAAAAAAAAAAAATCAAGCTAAATGCTCATAAGGGACTGCTAAGAAAAGAAAGCACTGTTAAGGAGGACTAGAATTGTAACATCAGATGTTAGAAAGTCAAAACCTTTAGAGGACCAGGTTGGATGCTGCAGTCTACTATTTTTCAAAAATGCCAATGAGAAACAAAGCAGAAACTTCTTAGGATGACATTTTAGTATTCTCTGAAGTAGGATTACAGGCTGGTCTCATACCAGTTTGACTATGAGAGTATAGAGTATGCCTATCAGAACAGCCATTAATAAAGTTTCTTCCATATCTTCCATTTTAGATTGTGAAAATCTGTGCAGCACAGTGCCCTATGCAATCACCTAAAAGGATCAGTAAAGTGAAATTACACATACATATTAATCCATCAACTGGCAGACAACTGAAAAATCATCATCGTCTGTCTCAACAGGCATCTAAAGAGCTCAAGCCCAGAGCCAAGATTCTTCTCCTTCAGTAGAAGAAATTCCAGCTTATGAAATACTTTTTCTCCACCATAAGGAAGTTGCCATTTAATTAGCGTATCTTCTGAAACTGGGAGTACAAGAAGTCACTTCTAGAACATCATGTAAAAGATGCAGTCTGGATCCCTAGTCAAACTGTCTGGTGTTTCTCCCCCTCACTCTCATCCCCTCTGCTTTGCCAGCGCTTCAGTATCACTGCCCATCTGTCAGAGAGATTCCCAGAGACGAGTCTCTCAATGTGCCAGATCTGGTTTATCAGACACTGCTGCTGAAAAGGGTCAACCCAGTCCACTGCCTGCTCACATTTATATTGCCTTCCTTCACCTATGGTTTTGTACCTATGGGATGCTGTGGAAAACCGGTTCAACTCACTAAGCCAGCAGAAATTGAATGCAATCAATTTTTTGCATTCTTTTGGGTTGGTGATAAGAATCAGCTCATTAAAAGACATCAAAGTTGGACAGACATCACAGAATGTGGAAGTTAGGGTCAACAGCACCTTTTTTACTACTACTCTATCAGCTCAAGCACCCTCTGAAAGTTGTAGTCATCTATCCACTTTCTTCCATACATACAGCTTTGTACATACAGTATGGCTTCCCCAAACTCACCCCCTAAGCTTCACTCTGTTTTCTGCTTTGTAACCTGTATTGATTCAAGTGAATCAACTGTACATAAATTGTGTATGTTGACTACAATTTTTCTTTGTTTAGATAAAACAGGGAACAAATGTCTACTGACAGTTAACTTTAAAAAGTGCCCCAGAAAGAGACAGCTCCTCTTAAATTGGAAGTCTTCTACCAAATTGAGAGGTATTATCACAAAAAATTACTTCAGGTGCACCATTTTTCACCACATCAACAAATTCTGATGATTTACATGACTCTCAGCATCCCATACTAGGTAAACAGGCAATGAGTAATAAATGAACAATCGAAGAGTCTGCTGAGAAACAGTAAAGCATCACTAAGAAGAATTTTCAGTTAATTTTACTGTCAAAGGTACACAGTTCATCATTACAGCTCTACTAGAGGGCAAGAAGTTTCATGAAAAATTGGGCTAAAAGACAACAAACCAGGAATAGCAACAGCTGGGTATAAGCTAAGGAAGCAGATTTGCCTAAAAGTACATTAAAAAGCTACACTGCACAAAAAAAAAGTATGTAGACATAGATGAACATATACTAAAGGTGAAGACTGTGTAAATTTAACTGAAAACAGTTAAATCCATCCATCCATCACATGGACATGGTTAATATACCTGAGCACCTCGGAAGGAAAAAAGCACATAATTCAAACAAGTGAAAGAATAATAGAAAGATTTGGGACACTGTGTTAGAGGTGCAAGACAAACAGTTTACATTTCAAATGAGGAGATTCAAGTATGTTTGAATATTACTCTAACTCTAAAATGGCACTACTTTATCAGTGGGTGCCAGTGCTTTCAATATATTCAGGTCAGACTTTGCTACTTCCCAACTGCCCGGCCAGCAGGGCTCTGGAGCACAGAGGTCACTCTCCACAGGCTACAAGAAGCCACATGACAAGAGTCTCAGCAACCAAAAAGAGCAATTACAGGGGATTCTTGCTGTATACCTGCAGTAAGAATCAGCATGTTCAATGCCATTGTGTAGTTAGGCAGCTAATCCCACTGCTCAGCATGTATGAAATGAGATTTCCAGAAATTTATATTTTGGCCAAGTTTTAGCAGACCTTCACAAGTATTTTCACAGAGGATTGAAAAACTGGTGAATCAAAATCCTCCAAGCAAAGTAGAAGTACTCCACAAAACACTTGAAGAATTATTTTTATAAACGTAGACAAAACGAACAGATTTTCCTCTCAGCCTTGACTGAGAAGAAACAATTGTCTGTTCTACAACTTCCCTCCCTCCTCCCCCTGAAAAAATGTCCCTAAACTAAAAAGCTAGAGATGGAATTTTCCATGTAAGTATGTTACAGTTCAATAAAAGTTCTAACTAAGTGTTTTATAATTAAAAAAAAAGTAAATCAACTTTAATTAAGAAGTGTTGTTCCCACATTATAGGAAACCTACTCCTAACATGCAAGAACTCAACTAACAGAAAGTTAAAAAACAACACTCCTCAAAATTTGCTTACAGATATCAAAGCATTGGGGGGGGAGGAGATGAGGAAGAGGAGGAGGAATTTAGCAACTCAACCAACTGCTGGTGCGCAGACCAACAGTTACCCTTATTCTGTGGTGCACATGAACTGAAACTCCAGGATTTGTCCCTACCAGAACGTCCCAGCATCTACAATTGCATTACTAAAATTATGTGTTTCACAAAACTGTCTCTTTTCAAAAGCTGGCCCAATAACAACTGTAGATGAAGTCTCTGCTGTACATTTAACTCAGAAATTCAGCACAGAGGTGAGACCCCCCAAGATCAGCTTTGCAGAGGCCAAAGGGCCAGGCACAGCATTAACACAGATTCCAGATGTCTGTATTTTGCAGAGCACCACTAGAGGGTTCACAGTTCCTCACTTTTAAGATAAGGCTTTTCAACCATCTACACCTGCCCTTCAGGAGAGCTGTGAAGAGGAAACTGGAAAACTGGAAAACTTCAGCACTGCAGTTGGCCTGTCCTCACTACTACGTGGGCAGGTTCCTGCATGAGCAGAAACTAAGACAATTTTCCAACATACATCTCCAGCCATTAGGAATAGCTCCTATTTTTGCACCTCCAAACCTAGGTCAAAGGCTTTCCTCTGCAAATGGGCATTTGGACTGTCTTAAAACTCGGGCTTTATGGAGGCTGGGAAGGCTGTCTCCTTAAAGGGCAGAGACACCCTTCATGCACTGTCCTTTTCTTCAAGAACTTCATTGTTCCTTCACCATACTGCTTCAACATGGAGACTGTCTTATTCATGACATGTACATACTGAAAAGGCAGGATCATTCAAAAACACCTATCATTCATCAACCTTTTNCCTAAGTGAGGGGCAAAAAAGTTTCAGTATAGAACAGATTAATTTTAAGACTCTTTTCCTAAACTTTAATCATCTGGCATAAAAAAAAACAGTAATTTATGTTTTCATACAAAAGAATACATTTCTTCTAAAAAACAGAAAAAGGCATAGTAGAATCTGACTTCTGTTTTCAGTGAAAATCATACTGGATCTGAAGAAGAACAAAAAGAAGCAACAGAGACAGATGTTCAGTTTATACATATTAATGTAAAGTATCCTATTACACTAATGAACCTATTTTTAAATGTTTTTCTCTGTACCTATGGAATTTCAAAACAAGCTCTAGCATATTGTAACAACTTCCAGTTCTTTCATCTTTTACTAATGTATTTTAAGAACATAAAAAAAGATTCTTGGACACATATCAAGGTAAAAAAAATTAACTCCTATGCCTACTGTCTTTTCTGAAAAATCCCTTCTACTTTTCATGCTTTCATTGCTGGTTATAGCTAGGATTTAGTGCTTCCTTAGATTTCACTTCAGTTACTCCTGGGGCTTCTTGTTTTCATTTTGTGTTCTAATATCTATCATGTGAAGGAAAAAAATTAAGATACCTTCCTCTCCCCATTAATGAAAAGAAATAAGGCAGCTTTCTAACTAATATTGCACTGATGATATTCCTTCAATGAGAACTGCATGACCAAGGTTCATAAGCAATTATAAAATCATCAGTGAAGTACATAAATACCCTCCTTAATCAGGCTGTACATGAAAAAGAGCTTAGTTC
>VZTO01011192.1:1662-51175 GCA_013400615.1 Syrrhaptes paradoxus
GTCAGCCTTGTATAGTGTAAATGAAGGCTATAATTGATAGCCACACCAGTGCTAGGTTAAGTGCTTTAATAACATTCTGGCTCTCCAGAGAAAGTCAGCTCTGTTTCATCAATATAAAGAATCCATGCCAAGGAAGTTTCATAGTTTAAATGAGTTTTCTGTAGCTGCAGCAGAATAAAGGCAATTAAGTCAGGGGGAAACTCAGCATAATGCAGCATGAGTTTTTTTCTGTTTGCTTCTGGAATATTTTCCTCTAGTTAGGCTGTTTTCAAAGCAAAAATACAGCACACACCTTATTTTTAGGCGAGGGGATACAGATTATCCATAAAGCATGAAATACCAATGCATTTCCAAACATGTGGCCCCAATTCTGATCTCACTTAGGAATCTGTCTTTGCCAGAGGCAGATTTGTGAGGCTGATTTAGGATACAGTCATCCTGTTCGCTAGCAACTGGCCAGCACAGGATGCTTATTTCTAGAGCACCTGATGCAGCTGCAGACTAGTCCTGTCGGCAGATACATTCCCTTCCACAGAATTACTTCACAAGTATCAGAAGTTAGTACCTCATCCTCTCTGCTCCATCCAACCAATCCTGAATTTTGGGAAGGTTCGAATATAGAGCAATGTCATAAATCTAGACCCCTAGTGCATTGATTGATGAGACATGGTGGAGAAAAATATAACGAGCTATTTGATCCCTGGCCTTTGTACAGCAGAGGCTAACCAAGTGCAGCAGCTGTAAAAGAGCATCCATTTTCCATGGGATCTTATTTTATGTCCTTGAGGGGAAAGGAGAACTTCACAGTTCTGCTGTGCTTCGAAGAGGACAAGTACCTCTAGTTTCTTGCACTTCAGTCAACACTTTCTCCAATTCTGATAGCTCATCTACCCCAGAGTTCACGGCAGTATCAAGCTTCTGGAGCTGGTGAGCCTGTCACTCTGCAGGTCACCAGGTATCTGCAAATTACTTCTAATGTGCTCCAGAAAAGATAACTTACAAAAGCAATTCTCCAGTAAGTTTAAATTCGGTCTGCACCCTCCCTGAAAACACTGGGAGGTCTGCAAACTGAGAGCTTAAAACTAGAGATTGACAGCTAGGGTGATCTTCCATCCTGGTTTCCATCTCCTTACTAAGCTTCTAAAACTATCCACAGAGTTGCGGTTATCCCCTTGATTTTCCTTTCTCTTTTCTGTGTAGGTTTTGGCATCTTCAGTCTAATTAAGTATGCCTGTGTCCTCTGTCCCTCCTCACGCTTTGTCCGGGTGCATACAATAACCTCCAGGCTGGATTTCTTGTCTTCCACATGCCCTGTGTTTTGCAAGTCCCTTCAAACCCTCTTGGGTGAAGAGCACTTATTTGATTAAAACATTCATGCTGCCTTTCTTCCCCCCACCCCCCTTGGTTACCAAATGGCTGCTTTTGTAGTTCTCTGGAAGCAAGGTCTCTTTAATCATGGGGAAGGTTCTCCAGCTCTCTCACAAGCAGAGAATAATACAGTTTTTGCTTTGTGAACAGAATCTCAAAGGAATTTCCAAACAACCAACTCTCAAGGTACATCACTCTTCAAAGGAGGTGGATTTATGCCAGTTCTCTATTCTCTCAGTACTGGGAATGGCTGTGGAGATAATTTTGCACGTACTCTACTGTGTTTTGTGACCAAGCTGGGCTCTGCAGCTGTCTGTGTAGCTGTCTGTCTCAAACGAGTAACTTCCCATGTATTTATGGTCCAAAATGACATGATCTCACTGTGTGAAACAAGTGAAGATGGAAATACTATCTCTGAGAATTATGTTATCTTTCAGACAAGTAATGCCAAAGTTCAAAATAAAAATTTCATCACTTTGGACTTTGCATTTTATATTAAAATGGGCCTACCTTGAAAAACACTTACGGAAATGTAATTCCTACATTACACATATATTTTTGGTTCAGTATCACATACATTTCAACTGCAGGAAAAAGATTCCATCATGAAAAAATATAAAATAGCAGAGCTTCTAATGTTCAGCTCCTATGTATCAGATTTTTTTTAAATCTAAGGTTGTTGAATGCTCTTGTGTGTGGAATCATTAAAAACATATAATAATTGAAAGAAAAATCCAGTAATACAGTGGGTTTCCCACACCTATGGACCGTTCGTCTTATTGCAGTGGCTGGCAGCAAGCAGTGATCTTGAGTTGACAGAAAGCCTCGCATAATGGGAATACGTTTTGGACCAGTTCCAAACTCCACTGTGAAAGTCAGCACAATAACACAGCAGCTGCAGGAGATGAGACTCTCTCAGGAGTCAAGAAGTCTTTGAGCACTTTCAGGCATAGTGTAGAACTTCTCCAGCCTTCTCTCTTTTTCATTTCTACTAGCAAGGATCATCATATGGATGAAAGGCAGTAAGATTTACTGGCTTTGACCATGTACTTTATCATAGTTTGATCATCCTTTGGCAGAGAGGAACTGTACCTTGGAAGTGCCAGCCACATCATGGGAATGAGATTGTGCTCATTTTAGCTGTCACAACTTTGTGTCTCCTGGGAAACAGTACTATTATTTTTCTGCTGAATGAAGCCTCTCTGTTGTTTTAGGCTTTAAAAAAGAAAACAGAGGGGATTTTATATTTGCCATGGCTGGAGTTTACTTATTTCCTTATCATGTGAGTGCTTGCCCTTTTCAACTTTTCTTGCATCACACAAAGGTGTTTCCCTCTCATGTAACACAGCTTCATAATCTCCTTTATAGGAAGAACCAGTCAGTTATAAAGAAAATCTTTTTCCAGCACCTCAGCAATACCTAAAAGACCAATTTTGAAGCTTCCCAGTTCCACTTGCATACAACTCCTCTCAGAAATCTGTAGCTCCACTAAAAGTTGTTCTGCAGGAAAAACAAAACTAAACTAAATGAAAACAAACTGTTTCAGCAGCACTGCTGTTCAAGACAAAAACCATGGGAGCAGTTCACCTGAGGTCTGACAAGTGATAACTGAGTTGCCTCATGTTTGCCAGCTTGTTGCTGCTGCTGCTATCACCAGCTGCTCCACACTCCTCTTGCCCACCTGAAACTGCCGATTCTATTGGAGCTACGACATTGGGCTTAAAGTTTTTGATTAAAATATAATCAACTTGATAAAATTCCATTATTAAACCCAGCGCACAGTAAAAAAAAAAAGGAAAAAANGCAATGACACCTGAAATTTTTACTACTATAATCTTTTGAAAAAGAATCACGTATTTTCCATTTCTCAAGATAAAACACTTGTTTTTAGCCTCAGTCACTTTGACTAACATGTAGGGTACTGAGCCTCTCCAAGAGTCTGACACTTTTAAGTTTAAACTAATTGTGCTTTCATTTAAAATAATCCTTCCTTAGACAATAAAAAGGTGGGATTCTGGACCTAGAAATAAGCCAGCGCAGAATCCTTTACTAAAATCCTCCTCCATTATTTTACTCTTCAAGTACTCTGCAACCTTCTTGTACCACTGTCACATACCTGCCATGTCTCACCCACAGATTAGGCTGGACCTTATTAGCTCAGCCTTTCTCTGATGCATACATATATATATGTATATATACATATATATGTGTGTATATATATATACACACACTGAACAACATCTTAGCCCTTCAATTGTCTCGGCTGGCTGCTGTCCCCACAGTGCAACTACAGTTTCAGCATCAAAAGGGAGGCCAGGAGACAGGAGAGGGGACATGGCAGGTTAGAGAATTAAACACCGGTGGCTTTTAAGCTTCCTAATTAAATGCATAAGGCACTGCATCTGCATAACTGAATTGAAAGACTTTAGGTCATATGCTTTATTAAAGCCTAAATGAGATCAGTGATGAGTGGCATGTTTTTGACAGACAAGGTTCCTCAGGGTAATCATTAGGTGTGGCCACTGAGAGCAGAACTGAAAGTGTGCCCTTTGTGCCTAGAAAAAAATACTTGGAGACGTTTTCTTCCCTGCTTCTGAATCCCCTTGAAGAAGAATCAGCTCATTGGCATTAAATGTCACTACTTGCAATTAAGATAATTTTAACTACAACAGAACTCATTACTCCGTTTGAGGCAGTGTCCCAATCTTGGGAGGCCCTCTTACTTAACCAAAACTGCACCCACGTGAATTATTACCCTTCTACAGCTCTGTCAGATAATCAGTTGTACCAGTTTAATGAATGGTATACCACTTCTATCTCTGCTATGGGTAAAGCTTAACATCACTGCTGAGTGTTACATGGGACCGTGAAGCCTCCAAGCCATCCCTTCTAGAAGCTGTCTGGAGCACGTTACACCAGCTCCAGCACCGGTACAGCACTTCAGTGACGCTTCACTACAAAGCCTAGACAAGCCTGGCAGCAGCACACATTTGACTCCTCTCTGATTCCTGCAGCCTACCTACAGAAATAATAAAATGTTCAGAAAACACAGAACACTAATCAGAAGGTTAGCCTGGACAGCAAGTCAGAGTCAATAGGAGAGTTTAAAAAAAAAAACAGAAATAGTGAAAGTTGACATCTTTGTCAATACTGCTAATTACTTCTCATTTCCGTGAGTCTTCCCCAAAATACATTATGTTATCAGCCACAGAAAATGAAACGAATTCTTAGTGAAGCCATCAGTGTTTCTATCTATAGAACTGATGAAATCACTGATCAATAAAACTGCACAACTTCTGCCCACCCAGCCCGTATCCCTTCTATATACTCTGGTCCTACTTACCCAAAGGGTAAAGTGACAGAGTCACAAAATGAACCCGAGCACACGTGACTGCAGAACAGTGCTGGTGACCTCCTGTGCTCTTATATCTGTTGACATTACCAGTCTACTCAGCTGTTGATTTTGAAAGAAAAATAAAAGGAAAATAAGCTTGCTTGCATCCAAGTCAAGAAGGTTTTACCTGTGGTTTCAGCAGAAACAAAAATTCATCTATTAGCTTTTAAAAATCAGTGTGCTTCTTTGTATCCTCAGCCTTTGCAAAAACCCATAAGCCTTCACGATTCATCAGTGCACACATACATATGGAAAACCAAAAGGCATACCACATATAGCAGCTCTCACTCTATCCACCATCTGACTACACACAACCTGTTCTGTCCTTCCCCCCACCCCAATGCATACAGTTGAGTTCATATACTCACGTGGAACACTGCACCAGCAATGTGCCAGCATTTACCATGGCAGGATGACAAGGATGTTTTACAACATATTATTTACAATACAGAAACAGATTAAGTAATTTCTTACAATGCGTTATGTTAGAAAAGTGACAGAAATCCCATCAACTCGAGTCTTGGATGTGTTGTGCACATCAAAACCCCACCAGATTGAACATAAAGAACTGGAATTAGAATACAGAACAGGCATGGCTAATTCTTTCAACTAGAAGAAGATGATGAGTCAAGTTTGTCTTTAATGGTATGGTTATGGTTCAAATACAAAACAAAACAACAACCCTGCCTGTGTATAGTGTTGTATGATAAATATTTGGTTCCACTAAGCAATTTTTAAAGGGTTGGTTTTTTGGGGTTGGTGTGGGGTTGTTGTTTTTTTTTTTTTTAAGTACTGATGAACTCCCTGTCCATGGTGTGAACACCATTCACAAGAATTCAGAGATTCCCTAACATACATACAGGAGAACAGAAATTAGGTACTTCATGCTTTTTCTGTAATTTAAGATCCTCCCACTGCTACCACATGCAGCACACAGCTCACTGTCAACATTATCAAATCCTTCATCACACTTGCAGCCTTATTTGAACTTCTTTCCTTAACAATTGACAGCTGAGGATATTACATATCATTGCTCAGATTACATTAGTCAGTTCTAGCCCATGAGTCATGACTTACAAAGTGGCCACGGTGCCGGAAGATATTCTGGTTATCTTCCCAAAAGGAAGCACTGGCATAAAAGGAGCATTCAGTATAGCAGACATCACTCTTTAGAGAGGGTAAATATAGAGTCTTAAACACACCAACAGGTGGTTTTGCTGCAAAAGCCCAAGGCATACCACAGTAAACTTATCACAGCACCTGCAGAGATGAGGTTATAAGACATCTATCACACAGAGCATAGAAGATACCGGGAAGCAGATATCACTTGTTACATCTATTTCCAGACCCACAGGGAAAGCAGAGGCAAATACAAAAAAGTTGCATGGCTGAAAGAGATGCTAGAGACACCACCAGTGCTCTGGACAGGTCATTTCCATGTCACAACTGCCCCATCAGCAGTTTGCATGGGCATGCAGTGTCCTATACAGCCCTGGGGCGAGTGCATGGCTTCATGTTATGGGAGAGCTGTCAGCAGTCTTATGAAATCTAAGCTGTTTGTACCCTAGCAGAAAAGTAAAACTGACCCATTTCTTCAATTTTCTTACTGAAGATAAGACTGCACAATTCTGATGGTAAGAGAAATTTTGTCTCTTCGATCCAGTGAAAAAACAATGTTCAGAGTCTACATTAAAAAAAATAATCAAGCTCTACCACCCTTTCTTATTTAAATATAACAGATTTTGAAGTGGCTTGCAGCAAGAATGTCATTTGTAGGACTACAGGGCATTTTTTCCTTACAAACCTTGTATTTTAAGGGAAGACACTGTCCCAGTGTGAGGTACTGGTGTCTCACAGACCAGTGCCTAAAATCAGAACTGCAGTCTTTAGTACTTATAAAAGTGTTGCTGCATTTGTTGGTTTGAATCCATCCATCTACAAAAGACAAAACTAACCTGTATGTCAAAAATCAAACTACCTGAAGCTGCACACATTTGACCTATAAAAAAAAATCAGGCTCTCTCCCACTTAAGTTGCTAAAATCTTGAGCAAGGAAACAATAAAGAGGAAACAAGATGAGGAGAACCATCTCCAGACAGCTCTGTCTATGCTAGACTAATGATCAAACATCTGCTGCTATAATCAGTGTATTTCAATCCATTTTCTCGAAGACTACCCGTAGAAAACAACACACTCAATCAAGTGTCATCTAACCTGGCTGTCCTGATCTGTGCCTGTTTGCACAGTACATCTCCAGTGGTTCACCTTCACAACCTCTGGGTGAAATGGCAGGCACTGAAAAAGTGTTCGAGTCACTTGCTGCAGATTTTTTGTGTATAAGCACAAAGATATGCAAGTACTATCACACTCACTCTAAAGAAGCCCGAACAACAATCTGCACTTTTACAGGGATCCGATTCCACACACCTCCCCCAACCCCCACCTTGGGACATTAGAAGAGGACACTACAGTTATCCAGCTGTACAAACATGTCCCAAGTCATTAACAGGCTGAGAACATCTATATCGTTGAAATAATGCCTGTTTATTTTGTCAGAAGAATGACTGCACATTTCCCTCTTCATTTTAAAGGATGAGGGAGCATTAATCTGCAGACAGCTACAAAATATAAGACCAGACTATCACCTACCACTGCACCCAAACTAACAGTGCAGTACAGATTTACCATAACAGGTACCCCACCAACCGAGCTCCTGTATCATATTGCAGTGCAGAGTTTCTTTGGTTTGTCATTACAAGAACTTAGGGTTTCCCTACACAAGGAGCTTACTTCACCCCGGGCTGGACCACATCACATGCTGGATAGCCAGCCCCAGTCACATCTCCTGCTGGAATTTTGTGCAGCCTTTCGGTACCCCATGACACCTTTTCCCACTAAGGGGGCTTGGGTCATAGTGGACATTTACCTCATATGAAACATACGTCAGACAATATAAACAGCAGTATGTTAGAAAACCCATATAGCCCCAAGCATGTTGTGGTGACGACCGTGTGACAGACCGCAGTGATGTTGGCGAGCACATGCTGCTGACAGTGACAGCTTTAGGAGCACGTGCTGAAGAGTGGGACAGCGCTGGCCATGCCACCCAGAATTCAAACAGTTAACTATCATGATTCCAACACAACCTGCTAGAGGACAGGGAGAATCCTGCTGCCTAATTCAATTGTGGCCGCTTGCAGGGCGGCACAACCAGAACGCTTTCAAACTACTGAGAAATCCATGCCTTCACACAGGCATTAGCCCATACTAACTCCATACAGTGAGCTTCACATATTTTCAAACAGAAGGGAGGACATTCATTTGCGTCACTCTCGCTGTGTTTTAAAAGCGTTTCTTCAGTGTAAATTTCACTTCAAAGTCCTGTGCAAATTAAAGCTTTTTGATGCAATTGAGTTCTGCTCTTTTCTCTCACGTCTTTCCAAACTGAAAGCCCTACATCAAATTAGAGAGCCACTTCAAATTATAACACCACTCGATGCCATTTCTCACTTTGTGAGATCAGCTGCATCCTTTACTAAATGCTTGGTTTATATTTACCTCCTGGATGTTGACACCTCATAAGGATTCCAGGTAGCATTGCATTTAAAAGACAACATTATACATCAAACTTTTATCAAGCATGGCCAATTATGCAAATTTCTCCAAAATTCATTTTTAAAGAAAAGGAAGATTGATTGTGGAGATTTACCATTTACACAGACAGTGATTTAGGAGGGTATTTCCATTGCTAATGCGCCTAACAAAGATGTGGGATTTGTTTGTAAACTTCAGGCCTATAAAATTGAATGTCAGCACTAGATAACTATCATGTCCTATCCAAAATGCTAAATTTAATCAAAATACTCTTTGTAGTAAATCAACAGTCAGCATTAGTCTTAACGGAAGTTGATTATAATGCCTCCTGCATGTACAAAGTAGGTGCCAGTCACACAAGCAACTGATACCTCAAGCAAAACCATGCGTAACTTCTCATCACTGCTTGGCATGAGAAGTATTGCAGTGACATCACATTTGATTGACTTCATAGATGGTGGTGCTTAGGGCACAGGTATCAAACCCATTTGGATGGGGGCCAGATTCCATATGTAATTATGGCCCATGAGCTTGAGAATTAATTCAGGACACAATACTCCCTTCAGCATCCATTCTCCCCGAGAAGAGACCACGGCCTTCACAATAAATTATTAACTATTTCTTCAGCAAGTTCCTGTGATGTTCCCCTAGAAAATCTTCAACACTTTTTCCAGACTTTTTCTCCTTTGCCCCATCTTTCTCACTTTTTCTTTTCCCCCATTTTCTTCCACCTTTGCGTCTCTCCTTTGTCTTCCCTTCCTCTTTCCCTGTTCTAATCTTTTAACACTTCAGACATTAGAAATCTGGGTGTTGAGGTGAACTCTCCGTTTCATTCTTAAGTGTACGCTGCACTGCTGTAAGCCAATTTCACACCCCTTGTATATCCTTAGATGACGCTAACCTGGAAACAAAAGAAATCTGCACTTGGCTTTGCACAGTGCCATTCCCATTTGTATTTGCTATGCTCTCTCAGGTGTTAACATCACAAAGAAGCACAGTTTAAAGTGCCATAATGTGGGATCAATCACATGTCCCATTTCCTTGATTTCTACAACTGTCAAATCCTGTTTGATTACAATGTACCTTTCCTGATGTATTCTTATTTCTTCCAATGTTTTGAGTCTCATATCAGGAAAGAATACTGTTCAAATTGTGAGGAATCACAAACATTTCAGCCAACACTCAAGAAGTTTTTCTTCTCAAATGCTTTTACAGTGACTCATAGGAACTGTTATTTCATTGCGATGCATTTCCATTCTCTTTACAACATAGTGGAAGATGTCTCATAATTTACGCTGTGTGGGTCTCGATGTACAGTTTCTGACTCCCAAGAGTCTTCTAGTTTACCCTACACTTGTGTCAGACCACAGGAATTAAGTAAATCCTAACCTAGGTAGTTCTTGCCTGAAGTGGATCAGAAGAAAAATCCCTTTTGCAAGGTATCTTCTTACACATAAGAAGTCTTTTCACAATCATATCTCTAAAGTAATCCAAAATCTTCTGTCATATCCATGGCTGGAATATCCTTGCTTGTCTCTCCCTTCCCACTACGCTGTGCCAAATTTGATCCTTCTTCCACTCATGGACCATGTCCTACAAGCTCCCTGCTTATGCTGTGTCTAACTACGTTTGACACATTCTGCTCTTCCTGCTGTGTGCTGTAAACAAAGAATCTGCTCATACTCAAAATAGTTTCATCTCCCAGTAGGAGCCACACATAACAGGAAGACAATATTAAAACAAACACTATTAACATATGTCTCTGTTACTTGAAGATTACCATCTCCTGGGGATAACCAAGGCACACTTAATTTCCAAGAAACCAGAGGAAGTGTCTGCACATTAGGATACAGCTCACACCAGGACTCCCTCCTGTTGGGTGAGAAAGACCTCTCAGCTACCTCCCTCAAGAGAGGGACTGAGTCCTTTCGTAGCTGTGCTCTCCTCCTCAGCCAAAGTAGTGGGATAAATTCAACCAGAGTTCAGTCTAGAAACTCGATGCCTCTTTGTTCAACAAGAATTTGCCATCTCAAGCATACCTTTCTCCTTCCAGCCTGTCTCTCAAGAAATCACCTTTAAGTCAACTCATGTTTTGACACAGTAAATGCCCATTGCCAAGGCCAACACACAGTGTTTCCTAATTATTACCTACCAGCACCACAATTGTCCCAGAACCATTCCTGTTCCTTATGCCCATGTTGAAAAGGGTTGAGCCCCAAACTTTCTTCTTTTGTAAAATGAAACTACAAAACAGAAAAGTGTGACAGCCGTGTGTTCCAGAGGATGTATTTTTAATAAGGACATCAAGTACAGGAAAGCCAAGAAAAAGTAATTTCAACAAAACAAACAGATGTTGACGCAATACCATGGGTGCTTTGCAACTACACCAGTGCACTGTGGTTTGATACTGGCATTGTTCCCATCTCACTCCTCTTTCTCCCCAAAACTTTAGTATCCTGTGATACCTGACTTCTCCTTTCAGCCTAGATATCATCTATCTGAATTATGAGTGTATTCTAGCTCCTAAGGGAAAAAACCCACTATACCTTCTGTTTGTCCTTAAGCTGTTTAGAGGTCAATTTTCATGATGGACATGAAAACTAAGATTTTTCCAGAGGGCTTGAGTTACCAACTCCATTTAACTTCCAGGGCAGTCCCTCACCCCTTTGAAATTTGCAGCATAGTTCCAAATTCAAACAGTGTTTCTAACATTCTTTAAACAAAAGTGATCATATAAAAATCCTCAAAACTAAACCAAGTCTGTGTCAAGCAATTTATGTCATTCTCAAAAAATGGAAACCCAGTGAAAATATGAATAATTGAATAGGACTCTGTTTTCCTAAAGTCTTGTGGAGCATTTCCTTTGTCTGAGACTCCCCGGGGCTTGTGCTACTGAAAACACTGTCAGATAAAGCACTTCCATTTCCATGAGCTGCCTCAGAAGCAACTGCATATTTATTGCTGTTGTCATATACCCTATTCTGAAAGTATTAATTGCTGAGAACTCATCTCCTCAGTGCCACTCAGTTTGGGATATCTGAAGAACCATAAGGTAATCCATCAAACAGCAACCAAAAGAACAACCAGTGGCATTAAAACGAGGGGTGAAAAACAAGCACAAGCATTCTCTTATAAGGATTTCTTTAGAAGGGCCACATCAGAACCACTCTGAGCAATTCTGTAAAAATGCAGGCAGCCTCAGCAGCTGCGTTCCTGCCGTGGCCAAGAGGGAAGGCTTGTTGTAGTCCGGGCTTTAGTACAGTGCACAGAGCTCCATGCAGACAGGAGCACCATGTTGCAGCACAAGGACTTTAAAAACCTTCAACTCTTCTATGAAAATAAGCTTTAAGAACATGAATCAGTACTTTGGGATGCCTGTGGTACCCATGCCGCAACACTGATGTGCCTTCTCACCACAGGACACAGCCACATAACCCTGCCTGTAACCAGTCCGAAAGCTGCAGGACTCCAACAGTATCAAAGCCGATATTTAAGCTATCATTTTTGCTGTGCAAATCTTCAATAAGAAATAGTACTGAAGGAAGAAACATGCTTATAACTTCAGCTCTCCCCAGGCAGCCGTACACTCTTGCTCAGACGCACAGAGAAGTTCACACAGCACCTCAATCTCCCAATTGCATCAAAAAGTAACCAAGCCCTTCGGGCACTATGGCCAAGGGTGCTTAGAAGGTGCCATTTCCACAGATTTAGGCATCAGGGGAGGGAAAATATTGCTGTAGATCTACTGGTGAGAACTATACTGACTGCCAGACAGGGTGCTTTATTTTATTTTTTTTTTTTGCATTAAAAAGGTACTCCTTTTTACTCCTCAGTTGTCTTTCCTTGGTTAGAGGGGAAGGATTTCCACTATGCAGTTTCTGAAATTTAGAGTTATTACACTCAGTATGATCTAGAAGCGTTATATAAGCACAAGTACTGACTGTTTTCCTTTATGGTAGCTGGGGATCTAGTCTCCAGGTTTTACATTTGTCACTAAAATAAAAAGTCAAATATTACTGAGCAATTTCCATTGTAGTCCTGTTTCAAAGGTGACATTTCTCTTAGAAATTAATTTTTTATTTTGGACTACAGACAGTTTCTTCCTATGGCATTAGTGTTTTCAAAAGGTCTGAATTTCAAAGGGAAAAAGTAATTACAACAGTCTTTCAGGGGAGGCTTTTGTTTTATGCTGTCTCATCTCTTTTGGTAATAGTTAAATTAGAGAGTTCTTTTTGCTAGGTTTTTGTTTGGGGTTTTTGTTTTGTTTTATTTTTAAACGAAACTGTTACTGATACATTGCTGAGACTTCTTTTGACAAAGCCCTCAACAAATATTGATATTTCAGGGGGAGAAAAAAATATTTTAAGAATGAAGAATGTGAAAGAATTGTTATTACCTTAGCACAAGCAGCTATACATCATCACTTAGCTTAACAAATGAACTATAAAAAAGACAGTTATAGCAATAAACACATTCTGTGAAACATAATTCTATGTACCTTAGACACAGCCCTCTTGGATAGAGTATGAATTTAGATTATGGAAGTATTACTTACTCCTGAGTACTCCCCTAAATGTCTCCAGGAAAACAAAATGTCTCTCCAGCAATACTGACAGAGTTATTACTAAATATTATATGGATGCAGCTGTAAATGATCTAGTATGACAGTGTCCTGTATATACAGGATTGTGCACACATAACTGGAGGAAAAAAAACCACAAAGCCAATTGAAGGAATATCCTGATATTGTCTGCTCCTTTTCTTTTCCTTTAATGAAAAATTTGGCTTCATTAGTCTGACAAACTACTTAAGCATACACTTAAGCTCATGGCTAACATAACCCTAGGTTTCACCGGCTTTCAGACACATAGTAATGGAGCAGAGTGCTGTCAAGCCTAAGGAGGTTGCAAAAGGCACTTAACCATCTTTCCCTCTTGCACTGATTGGCACACGGAGTGGCAATGCTCCCAGGAAGATCTGACAGTTATGTTTTTATTTTGCAAGGTACAGATTAAACAGCAATCCAATGGATATCCAGAAGCATTCCTCACAAGAAGGCCAACTGTTGCCAGCAGCTTTGTCTACAGCACTTTACTCTGTACGAGGCAGCGCTTTCCAGGTCCCACTGCCTTCGGACAGCTCCTAGCAGGAGCTAGGTGTTAGGAGCTGCCTGTCCCAGCACAGCACTGGGAGCTACACTGCTATTCACATTGTGATGAAAAACCTGCAGCTTGCTGACCCTCTCTCCCTGATATACACCATGAGAAGCCGATATGTATGTAATGTACTACAAGCTGTGTTTGCAGATTATTGTGGTTTGCAAGGCAGTAAGAGATTCTGCTATTTGACAAATCAATTATCACCCTTTCAGGAGCCCTCTTCCCTTCTCACAGGCACTGAGAACTTGCACGTTGGTGCTTCTCCACCTTGGCAGCAGGCAACAGAAAGGCAGGCAGGCTGCTCACCTGCTTTCACCCTGAGAGAATCTGTAAAGAATGGAAACAAAGAAGTTCCCCCTTCTGCACATCAAGTTTAATTACTTTTGCTCTGCTGATCCCTGCCTGGCCCTCAGATAAAATATCATCTATATATGTAAGTTGGCAAAATACCACAGGGAATTTGCCAGGGTTTGAATGGAGAGCACTGTACTGAAAGTTCCACTTCTCTAATCTGGAAGCAAAATCTCTGGTGACACAGGTGGGCCAATCAATGTTGCTCAAATTCTACAAAATGCATCCAACTTACCAGCGAGCCCCTGACAAAGAATTATTTAGAGAAGTTACAAGACAGAAGAACAAATTCTAGACTATTGCCATCTGTTTGCCATAAATTTATGAACAAAAAGTAAGATTCATGAATAAATTATTCACTACAAGTTATATCCCCATTGCTTTTCATTAGCTTTGATAAAACACACACTTTCATCTATTTCACTTGCAAATCCTTTGGACAGATCGACCTTTTCATTCAATACTTTATAATTAACCAGTAACAAATCCTGAGTAACCAAGCAGTCTTTATGATAAGAATTCAGTACCTATCGTAGCCTGTATATAACAATCCAGGTTTCATTTCTTCATTGAGCGGAACCAATTCCATCTCCAGAACACCATCATTGGTAATAGACATCTAACAGGCTGAGTTTCTCCAGTAGGTTATATCATTGAAATGAATCTTGCCGACTCTAATGCTTATAGAAACACTAGCTGTGTGTGCTGTGAGACACTTCTAAGATCTACATCCCAAAACACCCTTTCCAGTTTTGTGGCAAAGCAGCCTTCCTGAACAATACTGAATACAATCAATAAGATTATTGCATTAAAGTCTGTGTCTTGTTGCAGGTAGGCAGCCTGTGTTTCCTATGACTCTAAAACAGCAGAATTAGCCACAGACTCCACCTCTGTTACCTGTACTCTTAACACTTGTGTGTGCCAAAACATAAGGCATTACAGTTTTACTGTTACAAGAAAATATATGGTAAGTTTAATCAAGCCTAAAAAAATATTCATTGATTTTTGGGCATAAGTGTGTTACCATTAAGGTCCAAACAAAGGTGCTGGGCTTCACTGAATAAGCCTTTCCTTACTCTAGCAAAGAATAAAAGATGAAGCTCAGCTTTACTCAAAAGTGCAACCCTGCCCTGGCTGCACAGGCACCTACTATAAATTAACAAACAGAAATATTCCCTCGGCATGGCAGAGTGCAAAGCCCAGTGAAGTCAGGGGCAGGGGAAGAGAGACCAACACCTGCTCATACGTCACAATGCTGTTGCCACCAAAAATCTCTTAAAATTATTTCTCATCCTGTAAGGTATTGGGCCTTATTACAAAACCTAACCATGGAAAACCCTAACCACAGCAAACCTAAGTTTTACAAACACTTGAAACACATGAATCTCTTATCGTTTACATACAATCCAAGAGTCTATGTACCCATCTGCTATATTTGCCTTGAGTAACTCATCACAAATGAATAGTCATTCACAAACACCTAAGTACCTATGTTTTCTTAATTTTTCAGCTATAGCATATCCCATCTAGAATGAATACCTCCAGTCAAATAGGCTATAGTAAGCAACTCTTTCTCCAGCTGCAATACACGTTAGATGAAATTATTCAATATACATCAATTATTTCGAACAATAGCAACAAAGTTACTACAGAGAGCACTGTCAGAGTGATATTCTGCTCCATTATTTAGATGACACTCACCAGGATAGCAGTTCAACACTCCTTTCCTGATTGTTCTAACCAGCATTACACCATCATCCACAAATACAGCTTTAAAACCTTGGTAATTCAGGTGTGTGATGTCATTGGGTAACAAATTAGTTCTCTCTCCTCATGGACAGTAAATATTAGGAGTGAAGAACCCTTGGCATAACTCATACATCTGCTCTATTTCACAGCGTTTATCAGTGTTTCATCTGTTCACCTGTATGGGCTGCCTCATTTTTGTAATGAGTTGCTCAATATTAGAGATTCGTGTGCTGGAACATTCCATCCACTCTGGCTTATAACGACCATAATTAGGTGTGTGCACCAAACTGATGGTTCTGAAACCCTGAAGGAATAACCTGCACAGCCCTTCAAGAGCTCCGCATTTTAATATACCCCAATTTATGTTTGGAGTGCTAAAACACTAATAATAACAAGGAGTAACTGGCTGACACTTTAAAACTCTATTAAATTAAAATATTAGTTAATGTAAACCTTTGTTAGCAGGGAACAGTCAGTTGTCCCCTAGAACCTTTTATTCATTGTTTCTCATCCACTTCCCTGTTTTTTTCTCTGGTCTGATATTTCATGGAACAAATAGACTCACTGTTTGGGAAAATCCTGCCATATTGTTGGCATCTCTGGAAGTGAACTTTTTTTTCTGTCAACACAACCAGCTTAGTACCCAGACGTACTTTCAGTAGCACAGTTTGACCTTTCTCACTCAACTGATGCCTTGAAATATCCACATAGTCATTGCATGAGCAACAAGGCAGCACCGAAACATTACTGCTCTGTCCCAATCTCATTCTGACCCAGGTGACACTCCTCCTTGCTCAGCGTGAATAGAAAAACATGGCAAACAACAGCTTGAGCCAAATTACACAGAAACTCTGAGTGGTCACAGGAACCACAGAACACTGAAATTCGCACAGCACTGAAAATATTTTTCCATGAAACTGTAGCTGTGTGGTCTTAAAAGTGAGAGGCTGGAGGGCTTTCCTGTAACACCCCATCTGCCAACTCCTCCACAGGCCTCTAAAGTGCTGCAGGCTCTAATCTCATTGTTTAACTCTTACCTGGATCAGTCACCATGCCCAGTGGAGTGTTTTGGCGATACCTTCTAGAAAAATTTAATTTCTAGTGCTTTTTAAAGAAGAAATAAATGGACAAAAAAAATTCTTACAGCTTTGACTGTCCTAGTTTAGGGGCAAACTTATTTTTCCCTCGTTTAAAGCTACTTCAAATTTTCAAAAACACACTATTACAGAGCAAGGGAGAATGGTGATGAGGATGAACACTGGGTTTAGATTAGTCAAGGGAAGCAACATCTGGGGTCATAATTCCCTCTTTCAGTGTTCAATCATGCTTTTGTTAAAGTTAGAAATAAAACTAATCCCTTTAATANCTACCTAAACCTTAACTTTTTACCGCTCTCACAAAATGTCAATAAAAACAGGTCCTTTAAAGGAACATTTGAAAAACAGAGACAGGCAATCAACAGCTCAGATCTCATAAATGAAGTCATGAGTTCAACAACCTTCCAAATAACGTTTACTTCCACTGAAAGTAAGTTTTGCTTGCTCTTGACATACTGACATCCCAGTCAGTGTGAGGGAAGACAGTAAGATCTGTCAGGCTCTGGAAAAACTTTTAACAAACAAGGTTTTTTCTTAAAAAATGATTTGGTTTGATTTTGCAAGCTTCACCAAGTCTCTCAAGGGGTGTATGTTCTTCCACTGTACCAGGGGCCTGTTGGAAACACCATAACAGTGGAGGACTTAACCCCAGCAGAAGATACTATCTCCCCCCCCCAGTGCAAAATGGGGCCAGGTTTACTCCAGTTTCATTTTAAGAGATTAACCCCGAGAGTCAAGTTCAACTACAGTTTATGCATAAAGCCCAGATAAAGAATATACTGTATATCTTAAGTATATTTTAAAAAAATAAAAATCTGAATGGCAAATACAGATGAAATTCCCCGGAGGAGATGAATACGTTGTAGTAAATTTATTAAGTCCCATGAATTTATGCTATGTTGAGAATAGCAACACAACTCCTCCTAGAGTGGTTAAACATTATACCACTAAGTTTAAAACCCCAGATCCCCCTCCCAATTAACATTTTTGTTTGAAGACTAACTCTTTAATTTGAAATTTCCTCTTGGTATGCCAATTATATTTTAAAACTTTTTCCTGTGAAGTTTAAGTGCACTGTCTAATGTGACACACAAAGTACTACTAAAACCAGCAGAGTAGAAAAAAAATGTTTTTCTTTCTTCAGTATCAAACACCTGGCAAGTAAATGGAAGGTTCCTGCAAAGCCTTAAAGGCTATTAAAAGGCATTCCTCTTTTTCCCTGGGGATTTAAAACTCAGTTATTTTTATTCCTATTTAAGCCTATGAAATTACATCATTTTTTCCCATTTGATTTACACTTTTTCTGCATTGTTCCTCAATTTGGTAATCCATTAATAATTAAAACTGCTGTTGACTCAGTCATGAAATAACAGGAGAGGAAATGTCCAGTATTATACATCTCTGCAAACCAGGACCATTCATTATCTTCAGTTAATTACATATATTCATGTAGTATAACGTTAATAATTTGTAATTTATGATTTGTTTCAGCTACATAGGTCTTTGACCTGGCTTGTCAAATCTTTGAGAAATAAACTAATAAACGTCCTTGGAAGGATCTCTACCAAAGCATTGTGACAGAGTATGGAAGTAAGAGCTTTCTGTTGGCTCAACATTTAACTTCCCCACAAAGACAACAGCCTAAGTCTACAGCACAGGGTCAATTCCCTTCCTGGGCACCTGGTGCTCTCTAAGCCCAAGATAACTGAGCACGAAGACGACAATGCTGACCTTCTTACTGGCTCTGCATCTAGGCCTGCTGCATTCCAGAGAAGATTGCTGCAATTGTGCAAGCTCCCTCTTGTAAAACACTCTTGTTCGCTCCCATGAAACAGCTGCAAAAGCGAGCCCTCCTCTAACACCTCTTGCCCTCTCCCTCTACTCCCCCAACACACACACACAACAACAAAAAAACCCAAACAAACAAACAAAAACACCAGCATGTAATTTGAAAGGAAATATAACTTCTCTTTACTACTAAAAACTAGAGAAGCTTTCTCCGAACATAATTTAAAGGATAAAACAAAGGAAGAAAAGACAGAAATAGAAGACTAATTTTCAAAGATTCATCCATAAGATCTTCTATTGATTTTCATAAGCAGCTTGCTAACTGGACAGCTTTTCTGATCACATATACTTTCTATTCACCCAGCAGGATCATGACAGGTACACAAATTAGTATTTTTACCCAGAAGAAAACACGTTACACTCTCACCCAACTCAACAGGCCTGTTGCCATCTTGTCAGCGGTAGCCTGGCGCTCTTATCTGATGACAACTGACAGGCAATAGAAGAGCCCCACAGTGTTAAAAATCGAAGCTGATTCCTGGCTTGGTGAAATGGGCTTTTTGTTTCAATTACACAGGACCACTAAAAATATGTGAACAGCAAGAAAAAGTGTCCTGTCTGAGGCACAGTAGACAGCTAATTATTGGACAAAAGATTGATGGTACCTGTTAAACATCCTAAGAAATTGCTATTTTAATTAAAGCTATTAGCAAAATAAATCCATTCTTTTAATTCTAGCGGAATAACACTTGTTTGGGTTATGGGGTGGGTTTTTGTTTTTTTTTTCNTCCTCAGGGAAGCAACAGCCTCTTATGGACAGCAAGATGTACCTCCCCTTTCTCTGAGCTGCTTAGAAGCCCCATGCCTTCATTCACAGGGTGGTTCCCTCCATCACCACTGAAGAGAGGGAGAAGTGACCTCCTGGAAGTGCCTTCCTCCCACTACCAATGGTAATGGCTGCGGTAAGCCTTAACAAGGCCAAAACATCATCTTTGGAAACAGAATATTTGTGTTTTAAAGGTGAAAATTTACATGTTCTTTTGCCTCTCTCTTTCCTCCAAATGACTGCTTCCATTCCATCAAATTCTGAAAAGAGACCCTGTTCTTAATTATACACCACATAGGAAAACGATTCCTTCCAAAAAGGAAATTCAGTAGAAAACATTTACAGCTTCAGAAATNTCCAGGTTGGGTGTGGGGAGCTGGAGTTGAAATTCTCCTCAGTATTTTGTGTAGCCAAAAGTTCATCATCTTCTGTATTAGTTAGCTCCTGGACTGGGTAATGAGCATATTGATGGGTTTTGTTGGCTTGACAGTTAATCATTGCATTTTAAAGTTGTAAGAGAAGCATCTGGTAGCCACTCCACAGCAGGGAATTCAGCTGTGTTATCCACAGCATCACATCCCTCTAGTGAGCACGAGCTCCAAACAAACAGTACATCAAAGACTTTAGGGAGGCTGGAGGTAATTCGTGCTGCTTCATATTCATAGTGATAAGTCTCCAGCAATTATTTTTGTAGAAAAGAATAAAAGTTTCATAGTAATTAGGCAGTTAGGTTTTGGAATTTGAGTACAGAAAAGAATACAGGAATCAACTAACTCCTGACCACGATATATTTTTTTATGTATTTTCACAAGAGAATTTAGGTATTCCTTTTGAACACATATGTGTGTTTGTGTGTGAGTGCATGTGTGATAATGTATACATTTTTTCACTAGAATCACAGTTTGCACTATCTTGACAAACCTAAAAGCTTTTAAATTTTAACGCATAATCTCATACTGATGTTTTAGCTTCCTGTAAAAGGTGCTGAACGTGACAGGAATTTCAGCACTGTAAAATTGCCAAAAGGCTTTTACCTGCTTGAGAAAGAAATAAGAGCTATTATTGCCTAATAAACAATATGCCTGCAACCCAGATAGCTCCTCTGAATGAAATGAATGTCCCAGAGGAATCTGATTCAGCATCATTTTAGATGACATTTGCAATTCTTCTCATCAATGAAATAAATCCTCTTTTTTTTTCTTTTTAAGCAAGAGATATTTAATTGAATGTAATTAAATCATTCTTCAGTTAAGAGAGGTTTTAATAGCAAAGTGCTCCTTGATGAGGCTCATAAAGTAGTGTTAGCCAAGAGCATCTGAGAAAATGCTGAGGCCGTCGCCTTCTGCTTTAGGTGCACATGGCAACTTCCGCATCAGCAGAAATTTGGATAATATTGAGGAACAATACGTCAAAAGATTTTAAATTCTTTTATTATTTTAAATTATACTTTTAATGCAGCTCACCACATTAGTACATTACACTATAATAAAGAAATGAGTGGTATTGAATGAAGTGTAAGTACAGATATCCAGCATCTCAACTTCGTGCCTGTTTGATTTGATGTATGAGGTCAGGATTTATATTTGATAGAATCAGTGACATTTAATAGAAAAATCTGAGCATTTTGAGAGAAATAAAAAAGATAGACCCCAATAGGAATAATCTAAACTTAAGCCTGATTTCCAGAGCAGCACAGCATTTATCTTGTTCAATATCACTGCTCTTTGGAAGACAACAATGGCTTTTTATCTGCTTTGCATACAGCTAACCTGCTAACTGCACATTTGGAATGTATACATTTATTCCTTTCCAGATGCCCAGGACAGGCTGCAGAGCCCACATAAGTGTTCCTACTGAATTCTTATCTGTGTGGATGGAGTTCATCACAAAAGCTACAGGAACAAGCCAGGCTACACAACATAAGTTAGTCACCTTTGAAATATCTTGAGGTCAGATCAAGAAGTAACCAAGCTAGGGAATATTAACCCTGATTTTGGTAAATCACCGATTTCAGAAGCCTTCATAAAAACCAATTTCTTCCAGTCAAGCCTGCCAGTAACTCTAAATTCTTCTTCTTAGAATAAGCTTTCCTCTTCTGGTTTTGTTTTACCTTATTTTCCTTCTAATGCATATTTACCATGAGAGAATCTGTAGGCACAAGGACAAATGATGCAAGCTTAGAGAAAACTGCCTGGTATGAGGACAATTACTGCCAGTAAACACCAGTTTAGTGAGCTTTGAATAGAGAACTATACACAATAACCAGGAAGTCTGGCTTTGCATGACAAATTGTACCATAGCAGCATATTTTCAACTAAATCACAACATGGTCCTTCACCATAGTTCAACAACACTTGAGAGAAGGATCACATTTGGGATTCTGTTCCAATATCCCATCCTGGCTCTGTTTGGAGGTACCGTATAACAACTCTGAAACTACTCATCCATTCTCAGCTTCAGGCTGTTTTCCTACAATGCTGTTTTTATGGTGGCACTAACGTCTCCATGTACTAGCAGCTTCCACTAGTGTTCAAGTTTTATTATGAAGTGAAAAGATGCTGATACACGAAATTACTGTAGGTTTAGCAACTGCTAAATTGGCACTGCTGTATCTGAAGCAGTTCTGAGTCTACAGACGGGGGAAATTGCAAGAAGTAATATGACAGGTTTGATTGATTTAAGCACCAGGCTGATTTGAGCAGTGATGAACTAATCATAGTTTCCCCTCTTACCCACCCAAGAATGGGTTTGTTTTCTAAATTGAATTTCAGACTTCAGTACTATGACTTGGCTGCTAGTACAGGACAACTGCAGAGCAATTTTACTCTTTGTTTCTTTTCAGTGGAAAAGGATCATTTCTTATGGGATTTTTCCTAAATCCAACATTGAGAAGTCATTCACAAGTATTTAATTTCATTTAGAGTCTCTCACTTAGATAGCTAAAATTATTAGTTGTTGTGACAGTTTCATAGTCAGACACTACAAAAAGTATTAATACTCCCTGAAAAAGGCTGTGCCATTAATAAGGGAAAGTAAGAAAACTATACTTCCATTAATTGAATAATTTTTGCTCCCACTAGAATTTTAGCAAACTGTTTTTATCACAAAGATCAAATAAGAGCTATTTTAACAAACTATATGTAACTGGTAACTTAGAGATTTAAGGATTACATACAAAAACTCCATTAACTGCAGTTCCAGGAAAATGTGGAAAACAGGGTGTAGGTTTTCTAAAGCATCCTAGTAGTCCAAGAATTCAAAATATTTGGTATTTCTCAACTTAAAAACATTCCAATAGCTTTATTTCATGAAGGACAGATTGACACATAAACTAGAATAAAATCCAAAGAAATAAAAAATATGATCCCAAAATGAAGTCACATTGAGCTGATTAAGAACAGCATAATAAAGCACGGAAATTTTTTTTTTTGGAAGGCTGGATTTCCTTTAAATGAGGCTAGCAGCACCACAGACAAATATCCAGGAACGATCCTTAGACAAAGGGCCCCAAGAACATGAAAAGTGCTTTAAGAACTTGCATCCACAGATACAGAGCTATTTTAGAGGAAAAGAGCTCACAGTTATCCAGCAGGGTTAACAACTTGGTGGCTGATCATAAAAATATTTTGTGCAGGAGAGGAGCACACCCTTCCTTGCTGAGGGCAGGTGGGCTGCAGCTGTAGAGGGCTTTAGGTAGCGCTTTTCCTGGAGCACAGTTTAGTCTATGCAGCAGAAGAAATTTGGCTCAGATAGGCATTACAGGAAACTTAGATTTCTGCTCAACTCTGTCCATCATCTCCCACTCAATTATTCATAGATAGTTTTTCAGTAAATTATTTAGCATAGGACCTTTGGAGCAGAGACTCATGAGGAAGCTTAGGAGGGTAAGAAAGCAGGACCCTTGCCTTTTTTTTTTTTTTAATAATAAACTTTCAGCTCCTTGAAACCATTTTGTTACTTACGTTAAAACCCTTGGGACAACATACTCAAGTAGTTTGTTCATAAAATTAAGCAGAATTTAAAAAAAAAAAAGATCAGAACACTGGAACAGTTTATGAACATTTATCCAAATCTCAGATAGTGCCTACTCTACCAATGTTTGACAGAGGGCTCCTGGAAGTTACTGCCTGGAGCAGTAAGCATAACGAAGTAGGTGTTACTGACACGCTTTTACAGTCGAACCATCTGCAGTGCCAGTGCAGACCCGATTAGAAGAGGACAGCATTAGAGCAGCTGGGACACCTTGCCCATGGGCACGGAGTACTTAGTTCCCTAAAAATCACAGTGTTTCCTAGGTGTAAAAATATTATCCCTACTTTGATGATCAGAAATAGAAGCAATATCATGTGGAAAGTCTACAGCAATGCAAAAACAGAGAGCACATGAAGGAACTGTGCACATCTCTGCCAAGCAATAAGGCAGCACCATAATCAAAGCAGCATCTCTCCTTAGCCTGAGGCTTCAGCTCCACAGTGTCGGAACTATTACTGTAACCTACACCATGAGGATTTACACAGACATACCCCAGTGACATTCCCTTCCCATAAAAAAAGCACTAAAACTTCTTCCTACTCTCCACTGATTTGGGCATTTATCCCTGACAAAGAGACCAATCAAATCCTGTAAAACCCATAAGACTAGAGATACCAGGCACCATACCCATATAATTCTTCATAAGCAGCAGAACTGCCAAATTATTATCCTACCTAGCACTGTTCCAGTACTGCGCTGAGATTAGCATGAGGCTGAGATGCATCTGCATTCCAGAATGTTGTGGATTCCTGCATTTTAAATCAAAACTGTACAGAAACCTTTTCCTAGCTTTATTAAATAAAATGTACATGCAAAGGAAATAAAAGTACAGATGCATCATTTGAATACACAAATACAGTTTTCACAGAGTACTGTGAATCGGGTTTCTTCTGCTGTTATAATTTACAATTACTTATCACATTAGCTCCTAATTGTCTTTTCAGAGTGCATTCAATTACAAAATTAGAATCCTTATCTTCCTGTAACAGCTACCTTCTAGACAGATCCCTATAAAATGTGCAAATTGACTAGAAGAATATTTTTCCTTATATCATTCCTGTTCATCAAAAGGTTGTCCTAAATCAAAGCTTAAGCATGTCTTTGTTTTTCTGATGAAGAAAGCAAACCAGCTGCTTTCTGGAAACAGCTTATTAGCCATTTGCTTATAGAGAGACCAGGTGCTATCATGGATTCTTTTTCCTATTTCACAAAATCATCATTCATAATTTTTTCTTTTAAGGCCAACCTTTGGCAGTAAAGCAGCAATGGAGATGTGAAGTCTCAATGTTCAGCTTCACTGTTCTGTGGATGTGGTCATCCACTCTGGATAGGGTGAAGCAGTTAGCAAAATCAGTTCTTCCTTTGGCTGAAACATTAACACATACTCCTACAGCTCAAATACCATTAACTTGTGCTAAGCAGAAAGGTAAAACAAAAACACACTAAAAAAACCTCCAAATTTTGTATGGGGCTGAGTCTTTCCCCAGCTAATCAAATAGGGTGAAACAGCCTGCTGCAAAGCCCAGGGCTGAACACTCTTCAGTTGTAATGTGTCCCAAATACAATACATGTGTTGTGATCCAGAAAATAAAATCTGGGCACCTTTCAAGTCTGCCAGGATCAAATCTATGTTTCATTCAAAGCAGGAAAGCTTTAACATCCTACAAATTCAAGTGGTAACAGCCTGTGAAAAAGGACGGTTAAATATTAATGACTGAACAAATAACAAGCCTCCTGCATTTGCAGTGCCATTTGTTTCCCTCCTCCCTGGACTCCAGAATGTGTTATTTGCATTCTCTTCTTAGACTAGACCTAAATAAGGCTTGCCACACCAATTCATAGAAATTATATACAACCAAGTTTTTAATGTCACTACATTGACATACTGTGAATACTCAGACAGGAGGAGCTGAACGCTAACCCTGTATGACAAACACGTAAGAGGAGCCTGAACAGATCTGCAGATCAGCACATCAGTGTGAGCTTTCCTGAGGTGGAAGCCCCTGTTCCTTGCTCAGACTGTCTCCTGTCTGACAGCCCCCACAGGACAGGTCCTTGTCGTCCTCCAAGATGGGTGCAAGGCTAAATATTTTCATGCACTGGCTAGATAAAGTGTTTAATTGGGGAAAGGGGGCTCCAATCACCTCTGCTCAAAGATACTTGTGGCCTCGTCCCCATCCACAGCAGACTGTTTGTACCCAGGCCGAGGACACTGGGCTGTGTGCAGACGGGGGAAACAGCCACCGAAAGGAGCTGCACGGAAAACTCCCAAGTTGACACCACAGTACAGAAAGTGTGTTGTACGTACACGTAAGGTTCAGTTTCCAAGTAGTACCAATCTCTCAACATTTTTGGTTGCTTATCTCTAAGCTTCCCACAGACAAACTGTATGTTGGGAAAGATTCGAATGAGGACAGGCAGGTTATTTACAAGCCAGTCCAAAGTCACTGTGCATCTCTTATGTGACTTCATGAACAGTGGTCTTAACAGTGAAGAACTGAAGAAAAGGGATTGTTAGGATGGTACACATGAATAAATACATTGTTCTGTCAGCCTGGCATTGTGTGTTGCGAGAAAGGCATGAGAAAGATGAATGGAGCAGCCCCCAGAACTGGAAGCCTAAACGACAAGGAGAGCACTGGAAAGCAGGAAAAAATCTGCAGTTTCAAGACTGTCAAATTTCCAGCAGCTTTCAGACACAGCGAGCTCCCTAGGAAAGCCCAGAGTTGTGAGTGGGTAACCCTTCATAACAGAGACATCCAATTCACTTTCCAGCCTTTACTTTCCATGACATTTTTGTCATTTTCATAACTTCAAGGTAGCTGCATAATTTTGCATACATTTAAAGTAAGTGGTTAATCATTATTAATTCCACTGGTGTTCTCTGTGCTAACAGTAACCATTATTAACCTATTTGACAATATTGTGGATTCCTTCAGCATTAAGGTAATTGTAACATGTAAATCCATAGGAATTCAATTGTAAATTACCATCATTCAATGTACTTAGCTTCAATGCATAATTCTGCAATTTGTGCAGAAAGAAATTACATGCTGACTCATGAGACATAACTTTTCAGGGCTTCATAAGACCAAATGTGAACAATTTGTACCTATAATTACATTAAAATGTACATGAAAGATATAATGCAGCTACAACACATTAAAGGAAATATACTACTTACATCCTTAGCCACACTGCTTAAAGGAAAATGTTTCATATTAAACTAGCCATTTGCATTAACTACTCACGTACATAGATTTACTTAAAAGCTAGCAGTATGTCAGCAGCAGTAAAGGCCTCAATCTAAAGTATATTAAAGAGGAAGTTTTGACAATTTGAGTTTTAAACGTACTGCTATCTAATATAACTCAAGAGCCAGTTGTAAAGACAGTAGCTGGCTCCAGGGGATGTTGGATGACACCTTGGGAAATCCTGACCTTTTCACAGACAGCACATCTTTCTTAAAGTCCAAAGGATGTCACAGGACTTGGGCAGGTCCTAGAAGAAGGAGCACGATTTTAACTTGCTCCCAGTCTGAAGTGGAGTGAGAACTTGGGTCTCAGGTCTATGCCCTACTCATCCAAGAATTGATACAATACAATTATTTCTATGGGCTTTATGTGGAGCTACTGGAAGAAGTCAGACAATACATGGCATCAAATGGTCAATGGTGTCCAAACAAGATTTCATCCTCTGCTCTCAGAAGCATCAAGTTCAAACAGAGCTCTAAGAAACGATCAGAATTTTATCTGCACACTTTAAAGGGACTGATCTTTCAGAGTTATGCACCTGAGGAATTTCATTGGTCTTTACATTTAATACAATTATTCACATATACATTGGAGGTTAGTAGTCAGTAAAAACCTTTGTACTAATGAAGTTCATGTAAGAATCAAGAAAGGAAAAAAATTTGCTCCAGACTGTGTAGCAGCATAAAATGGGTCTGAAAATTTAATGAGTCGAGGCTTTTATGATCTGCTTACTTTAGCCAGAAGTACTGCAAGAACAATTTCTGAATATTCTGCTCTTTTGGGCACTAGGTTCATTCGAAATCATAGAAATAAAGGGAATTTGAAGGAAGAGAATTTATAGCCTGAGGATTTTTAGGGCCACCTCATGAAGGCACTCCAGATGGAAATTAAATTTGCACCTGTCAATAATCAAGTTTCAGAAGGTAGAGCTGGGTTTCCAAGTCAAATACTTTCATCTTTGAGCCTATAGGGACTGAAGCCTGGTCAGGTTCGTAACAGAAAATCACATCTCCTTAGCTAGTAATGTCCCTTGAGTAATTTCTTCATCTTCCTAGCATTCATTTAGTTTCTTATGGTGGTTTCTCAGCTCTCAGTAGTAATATTACTGAATAAGATGGGGCACAAGCGGTGCATCTTCTGAGAATACAGACAACAGACTCTTGCTATCAAGATAGCTTTAGCAGCTTCCCTTGTTAGGGGAACAAAGTTGCTAGCCTCACCAGAAATAAGTTAAACATTTCTGACTGCCATAATATGAGAAAGGACAACACATGAAGGTCACTGAAATATGTTGGAAAAAAGTCTATCAATTTCTATGAGCACTGGACTACATTTGTAATATCTGAGGGCCCAAATAGTTGTGGAAAGCAGGTGAAAAGCAATGAAGTGACTGACATGTCCTTCCATAGATCTACAGGCATTTTACTGACTAAAATACCCGGCCCTTTTGTTCCTTCATTTGAACTACCTTCTGTTCTTTTTCTGAAGAGAGAAATCAAGAATACATTCTCCTGATAATAACACAAGCACCGAAGAAAATCTCTACTGAATTTGAAGAGGTGTAGAGCAACTGCACCTCATCCCAAAAAGTTATCTGATACGGAGTAAAGCTTTTTTTCCTTCAAAAAAGAGTCACTTTTGACACATTTCCCATCCAGAAAAATAGACCAAATTGCTGAAATACTAGAGCTGTTTTCTCACTCAAAACAGCTTTTCACTCTGATGTGTTAGTGTAAAACTAAAAATCATTTTTAAAAGGAACAAAGACATCAAAAAAACCCTCCAAACTTTAAATACTTTTAAAAAACCCTCTATCTGGCATGACCAGAAAGCTTTCCCGTGCTCCAGTTAATTCAGTTTGTGATTTAAATTTCTCATGGTGGTTTCTCAAGCTCTCAGTAGAAGACGACACTCAACTTTCAGTATCCTACCACTGCGCTAGATCTGAAACCGCCATGACAGGGGTCTGAAAGCGTTGGAGAGGGGGGTTCCTCAAACCACACTTGAGGTCTACAAGTGTTTGCACAGTCATTGCTATAGCATTACATCCTCCAGCAAAGGTTGGGGAAACGCAAGAACTAGAGGCAGAGCCTGGCATCACTGCACCATGCTGAGCCAGTCCTGGAGTAATGTCACAGCTCTCACTCCTTCCACCCTCCTGCTGGCATTGTGTGCACATGGATCAATACCTGCATCTCCCAAGTGACAGAAATCCATGTTCTGCTTTCCTGTGTCTGCATCCAACCCAGTGATTAAAAGAGAGCAGGGGCTAAGCGATCTCATTACACAAATAGGATACAATTACTTCCAATACATTTCTAAATTAATCCGGCGTTCCAGGGCAGCACTACTTGTGCTACAGCAGATATTCAGTAACCTTACATCTATCAATACAATTGTAGTGAATGTTAAAATGTATTTTGCCTTTTCTACAGCAGTATTCTGGTTTGCTCTGCTCTTTTCCTTTAATGACTGCAGGGACCTCAGGTGTTCTTCAACCTTTATAGTCAACACAGCACCAAGCCCACAATTAGCTCAAACCTTTCTGTTCTGCCTGCAGCTACAGCTGTCCAAGTGCAATTTTTGTCATTTTGGACTCATGGTTTTTTTTTTAATTATTGATAGCAAAGACAGTCATACAATATTTAGTAGATTTAGCCACCTCCAGACTGTGTAAAGTTTTAATCCTTCCTCCTCCATTTATAGCACATAGACACACACACACAAGAAAAGCCAAGCAGCTTAATATTTCTTTAGCCTCAAACTGTGCCTATTAGTTGGCATTGCTGTGGTCTTACAGCGAGAGGATAGAGCTGTACAACACAGCTTCTGTAGGAAAAAAATGTGCTGAAGTGTGCTACCTACAGAACATTTGACATGTCTAAGAAATAGAAGGGTAAGAAACTCCCCGGAGAGAGAGGGGAGGATGATGCTTGGGCTTCTGTATTTCTGCTGATCGCCTTTTGATATCCCACTATTCTAGTTGAAGGACCGCAGGACTGCGAGCAGCATTACCCACCATGCCATGGAAAAGGGAAACTGCTAATGGACTGCCCAGCGAGTTCTCTGCACGTGTGTTAAAGAACTGGAAACAGAATAAGGCTGATAAAAGGAAGACTAGGAAAAATGCTATCTTCCATAGGAAGCAGAGAATAGTATTTATTTTTTCTAACCTATTAGATTGCCCTTTCAACTTCCAGAGCTTGGATTTACTGTTTATCTTTCTAGCTTGGCAAAAGCCTCCTTTCCAGTTNCTGAATAAGATGGGGCACAAGCGGTGCATCTTCTGAGAATACAGACAACAGACTCTTGCTATCAAGATAGCTTTAGCAGCTTCCCTTGTTAGGGGAACAAAGTTGCTAGCCTCACCAGAAATAAGTTAAACATTTCTGACTGCCATAATATGAGAAAGGACAACACATGAAGGTCACTGAAATATTTTGGAAAAAAGTCTATCAATTTCTATGAGCACTGGACTACATTTGTAATATCTGAGGGCCCAAATAGTTGTGGAAAGCAGGTGAAAAGCAATGAAGTGACTGACATGTCCTTCCATAGATCTACAGGCATTTTACTGACTAAAATACCCGGCCCTTTTGTTCCTTCATTTGAACTACCTTCTGTTCTTTTTCTGAAGAGAGAAATCAAGAATACATTCTCCTGATAATAACACAAGCACCGAAGAAAATCTCTACTGAATTTGAAGAGGTGTAGAGCAACTGCACCTCATCCCAAAAAGTTATCTGATACGGAGTAAAGCTTTTTTTCCTTCAAAAAAGAGTCACTTTTGACACATTTCCCATCCAGAAAAATAGACCAAATTGCTGAAATACTAGAGCTGTTTTCTCACTCAAAACAGCTTTTCACTCTGATGTGTTAGTGTAAAACTAAAAATCATTTTTAAAAGGAACAAAGACATCAAAAAAACCCTCCAAACTTTAAATACTTTTAAAAAACCCTCTATCTGGCATGACCAGAAAGCTTTCCCGTGCTCCAGTTAATTCAGTTTGTGATTTAAATTTCTCATGGTGGTTTCTCAAGCTCTCAGTAGAAGACGACACTCAACTTTCAGTATCCTACCACTGCGCTAGATCTGAAACCGCCATGACAGGGGTCTGAAAGCGTTGGAGAGGGGGGTTCCTCAAACCACACTTGAGGTCTACAAGTGTTTGCACAGTCATTGCTATAGCATTACATCCTCCAGCAAAGGTTGGGGAAACGCAAGAACTAGAGGCAGAGCCTGGCATCACTGCACCATGCTGAGCCAGTCCTGGAGTAATGTCACAGCTCTCACTCCTTCCACCCTCCTGCTGGCATTGTGTGCACATGGATCAATACCTGCATCTCCCAAGTGACAGAAATCCATGTTCTGCTTTCCTGTGTCTGCATCCAACCCAGTGATTAAAAGAGAGCAGGGGCTAAGCGATCTCATTACACAAATAGGATACAATTACTTCCAATACATTTCTAAATTAATCCGGCGTTCCAGGGCAGCACTACTTGTGCTACAGCAGATATTCAGTAACCTTACATCTATCAATACAATTGTAGTGAATGTTAAAATGTATTTTGCCTTTTCTACAGCAGTATTCTGGTTTGCTCTGCTCTTTTCCTTTAATGACTGCAGGGACCTCAGGTGTTCTTCAACCTTTATAGTCAACACAGCACCAAGCCCACAATTAGCTCAAACCTTTCTGTTCTGCCTGCAGCTACAGCTGTCCAAGTGCAATTTTTGTCATTTTGGACTCATGGTTTTTTTTTGAATTATTGATAGCAAAGACAGTCATACAATATTTAGTAGATTTAGCCAATATACACACTTATCTCACTGACTTAGTAAAACTTTGTTAAAGGGATTTTAAGCTGCTCAGCCAGTCATACAATGCAGTGTTTGTTCGTTTCTTAAACAGACGTTCATTATTGCACTCTCAAATTAGTTTCTCACTGATCTTTCCATTTATTTTTTAGATCACAGCTTGTAATTGTTAAACCACAGAACAACTAAACNGAGCTGTACAACACAGCTTCTGTAGGAAAAAAATGTGCTGAAGTGTGCTACCTACAGAACATTTGACATGTCTAAGAAATAGAAGGGTAAGAAACTCCCCGGAGAGAGAGGGGAGGATGATGCTTGGGCTTCTGTATTTCTGCTGATCGCCTTTTGATATCCCACTATTCTAGTTGAAGGACCGCAGGACTGCGAGCAGCATTACCCACCATGCCATGGAAAAGGGAAACTGCTAATGGACTGCCCAGCGAGTTCTCTGCACGTGTGTTAAAGAACTGGAAACAGAATAAGGCTGATAAAAGGAAGACTAGGAAAAATGCTATCTTCCATAGGAAGCAGAGAATAGTATTTATTTTTTCTAACCTATTAGATTGCCCTTTCAACTTCCAGAGCTTGGATTTACTGTTTATCTTTCTAGCTTGGCAAAAGCCTCCTTTCCAGTTGTCTGAGAGAAATACATGTCACAAATTACCCTTAGCTTTTTTTTTTTTTAGTCTTTATGCATTCTTGTTGTAAGTATTCTTGAAAAGAAAAACAGAGCGGAAAAAAAGCCAGCACTCTGGGGTTGATAGATTTTTCAGAGTGATCCTGCAGGGCTCAGCGCTATTGTCAGAGATGAGAACCCTCCCCTGCTACTTGAAATCCATAAACTCCCTTTCCACAGCAGCAATGGTGGCCCAAGACCTGTCTCCTCCTCAGTGTCTTCTGAAGGAGACTCTACTGGAAGGGTGTTTGAGCCTTAAAAGGCAAAGAAAATGAACAAGTGAAAAAACATAAAGGGCCTGCTCCCAGAAGACAGGACTCACTTTTAAACAAGAGAGAGACAGAAATAATAATTTGCACCAAATCCATAACAAAAGGACTTTTAAGTGTGACTCACCTCTGGCAATGCCTATCTAACTGCAGTAAAGGAAAAAGAAGGGTGGAACATGAGGACCCAAAAACAAAGTGTGGAAAAAGTTAAAGGAAAAATCAAATTAATTTTTTTTTTCCCACTGCCAGCCTGAACTCAGCTATGACTGGATACTTTTGCAAATAAAAGACAATGTAAAGGAAAAGGAAAGAAAGAGGGCTGACACAATTCATTTGTTCACACGAATTAAATTGCATGAGTAGTTCTTCGCTTCATTGAAACCAGTTGAACATACGTCCTTGCTGAAGTAAGCAGAGTCCAGCTGAACTCAGACTGCTTTCCCTGTGGTTCAAACATGCATAATACATGTGCCTCTGACAGCTTCTCCAAGTCACAGAACTGCGTGTCCTCATTTATTAGGACACAGAGGTTTGATTTGGGACTGGGAGTCAAAAGCCACAGGGTCTATGGCTAATTACCCTGTTAAAACAGGCCCAAGAGCCCAAAGGAAGATTAACTTCTCTGCTTGAAATGAAGATCTGCTTGTAATTATCTTCAGTGTTGTTTCCTACTTCACTTGTTCATCTCCTAGTATATTTTCAATTACATCCAAGAACTACAATAAAACAGCATTTTATTGCTAAACCAAGCACTCCAAAATTAAGAATTGCTAGAATTAGAACTGCCCATGCAACTTCAATTTGGCCCCACTGTATGTATGCATGGTTTTAATTACATGATCACACAATGTTTTATCCACAGGACCTTTGATTAATTTGGATTCTGAACATACTGCTGGGGACTTCAGAGCTATTAAAAAGAAAAAAAAAATCTTAGTTTTTAAATACCAGCTCATCCACAGTTCTGAAAAACAACAAAAATATTCCAAGATAGTATTCAACCTCATGTTTCTATAGATTTGGGGAAAGAAGAGCGACAGCTGTGACTGACACAAGCTGGTCGCTCACCAATACAAAAGAGTGGTTGGAACAGACTGTTCTGCCACATCTCTACAGACTATACAGCAGCACTTCATGAAGAACCACCACGTGGCAACTTTGGAACTGAACACTCTTCTTCATCCCATAGCATAGGAAAGGCTTCCCCTGGAGCCATCCACACACCAGGCTAGAGAACACCGTTTCCTAATGCTATCACTAGAATGCTTCAATTCAGTATCAGTAGTGAAGGAGACCCCCTTCACATGCCCCTCACAGACAGCTCTTAGCAGAAAACCTGCAAGTTCCTCAGACTACTGCTCAGGAACCAGAACCAGGACACGTGTTACAGACTAGGATATCATGCCAAAAAGGCCTTTAGACTAACTCTTCTGGTGCGCAAGCACACTGTTGTTTCTCACAATGCACCCGTGTCATCTCCTGCAGACACAAGTAAGTTCCCTCTGTGTAAGCGTGCTCAGCCATGCCCTGAGCTGGACGCAACTGCACATCTGAGCATATTCCTGGGACCTCTCATCAGCTCAGAGAATGGTCAGAGCTGACCACCTCAGATGGACTAGGAAGACATACTCTAAACTTCACACTAGTCCAGCTGACTTTTGAACACATCACCAAGAAAGTGTCAATTTAAGAGCAAAATCCTCACTACCTGAAAGCCAATAAGCACAAATGCTTCAGATACTCATTCCTATTAAGCAATATGTTTTTAAACCCTAACGATTCAATGCTTTTTCTCGTTTAAGCCAGCACATGTATTCATTGTAGCAGCAAACCCATCAGAACCAAATTGCATATACATCATCTTTTGTTTTCCAAGGGGATGTGGCATAAACACTTGGACAGCTTGTATGAATGACAATAAAAACCTTGAATGCAAGTTTCTCATCTAGAGCTAATCAAAATGCCAGCTGGATCATTTACCACTGGCCACAACAATTTTCTTATTTAACTGCAAAGGGGTTCACACTGTGTTCTCTTCTGAACTAAGTCTTAGGCAGATATTTATAACCTGTGGTACACTGTCTATGTGTCTGGGAGCCTCTCCATTTGTTTTACTAGCATTGTTAAATATAGTTTTTTCTGTTCATAAAAGAGCTAAAATAGACTCTCAGAACTGTAAGTAAAGAGGGTAGAATCTTTTCTTATTTTCAGCCCACAAACCCCTTGTTTGCACTTTATGCAGAGGAGCGTAAGAGGTTTACAATGACAACAAACAGTGAAATTATACAGGAATTACAACAAGGAACATCGAGAACAGCTATTAATGATATAGGAATAGAAAGTTTTCCTAAGATAGTATTTAGATTGCTCTTATAAAATACAAAAACCACTGTAAAACTGTGGGGCTTAAGTATGTAATTTCAGAAAGAAGTATTCAAATGGTTAAAAAACCACATTGAGTAGGTTGCAATTACACAGACACAGAAGCCACAACAGTTCTATACTTAAACCTACACTCAGATTACTTTGGATTCTGTGTTCTAGTTTAGGCATATTATAAAATAAATTTCATCCCACAATGTTCAAATAAGAGCTCCAAAATTCAGGAGAAAGTAGAAGAAAGGCCAAAACTGAGATTTTCATTTGGATTCAATTCCAATTATACTCTTCTGGGCAGTTTCCTCCCTATTATTTTTAATTAGCTCCTCTGACACCATAAATCACACACAATAGTGAGAGTAGTTTGGGGGTTTTTTTTGTCTAAAAAGTCCTCATTAAAAAAACCGCCAAGTATGATGAACACACTCTACTGACAACAACTAAATATTCCCAGGGCTATGAACGCTCTTCAGTTTTAGACGAACACAAGCAGACCAATGGGGACTGAAAGGAGAAAAAAAAAAAGAAAAAAACAACTTAAAATATCACAACTTACAGAAAGAAGGCAACAGGTTCCTAGCCACTTGTAGTTGCTCACCTGTAACACACCGTGGGGCCACATTCCCACCTTGCAAACAAGGGACTTGAATGGAAAAGCCCCTTTACACCAGCTCTCTGAATGGAAGCTAGTCAGTTCAAGGCAGCCCTTTGCAGTGATCTCTATGACATTGTACTTAGAACTAGCAGTAGTAAATCTATTGCTGTAGCCAATTTATATGTTGGATAATTCCTGGCTAATGAGATTCTGCCATATCTTCTGTAGAAGCAGTACAGCCTATAAGACACACCTCCACGACATGCTCCCCTGTTAAAACAGTCGTTGCTGTCCTGGAGCACATCACTGCTCTAGAAACACACCGTGCAAACACAAAGGTGAGGGGGTTGCATAATCCACATTGAGAATTTATTTTTACTCATGCAACATTTCTAAAGCAAGCCTTCTTTAACAGAGGAAGTACTACCTCAATATGGTATGCGATAGGTTCAAACAACCAGTAAAGCCCCTTGCATTAAAAACAAGGGGGTGGAGGAGTAGTAGCAGCATTAGTACAGACGTGCAGTAATGCCCTGTTGATTTCAGCCCACTATTCCCATTCACATTAGCCAATATCTCGCCCTGCAGCATTACTCTCACATTTCTATTCTGTTGATGGGGTTCAGAGAGATGACTTCAACACTTTGTATTGCACAACAGACTTTCCTTTATTTGATTATTTAGTAAAACATGATCCAAAATGTCACAGGACAAGAAAGAGTATTTTTCAGGCTGGCCAAGCAAGCGCTGATGGGTGATTACAAGTACAGCTGCATTTAAAACAGCAGTTGATTGGGGAGGGAAGGAAGAGGAGGATATACTTTTCAGTATGACAACTTTTGAACTTTAAAAGTTAGAAACAAGATGAAAGAAAAAACTGAATAGTGTTCTGGAATTATAAAACTGTAACCTGTATCAGAGTGAGCATCTTTTCTATGTTATTCTTACCAAATTATTGCTTAATTAATTACACTGCTACAAGGTGAATAATGTTGAATTGCACTCTCTTCACATCCAGCATACAGCAGCTTGAAAAATCATGTGAAACTCTTTGATTGAATCAATACAAAGGTTAATGCCATCCTGAGGGAGTTTTCTTCATGTTATCCATAGGATAAATGATTCCAAACTGGCACGTGACTTTCCCCAATTAGTTTACTGGCCAATTTAAAGTAGATGAATGAAATGAATACCTAAAAAAAGCTAGAGGGAACACTTCAGGTGAAACTATGCAGTATTTTATTTCTAACCAAGCAGTGGCTTCTCTGACAAGGGCTATTTTTCTTCTCCCTCCCCCACCAGTAAAACTAGAGCTTTGCCCTGTGTTTCAAGTCATGCCATTTACTCTCTGTGGCTTCCAGTGAGTAAAGACTTGGGGCGCTAAAACAGGAGAAAGATTAGTATTTCTATAATTTGAAAGTTAAAGAGAGCTTAGCAAAAGAAAAAGTCCACAACATTAGTGTAAAAACTTCCCTGGAGGGAAGAATTAAGAAGGAATATGCTCTGCTTGCTTCTCCAAAGACAGCACAATTCTTAACTAAGAGCCCAATTTCTTTGTTAACTTCAGATGAAGACAGGATCAATATTACAGCCAGCACTGGATACAGAATTTTGAGCCTCTAATCAAAGAGCCACAACAAACTTGTTCCCACTGTTTGAGTTACTGGTACCCTCTATATTTAAGACACTCATTATTTTCATGTACTGCAATATTGGCAAAGCTGGCAGAACACCACACTTGCTGTTTTGTTCCTAGAATTAAGTCATCAAATTTACTTCACAAAGAATAAATGTGTTTTAATCAGTTTAATTCCTTCCCTCACTCTCTTACGCAGCAGACAGCACGAGAGGCACCCACTGCAGTTCATTCAATTGTTTGTGAAGACCGGAAAAGGGGAAAAACATAAATCCACTAATTAACAGAGAAACAGCAATATGTGGAATCTGGCCTCCACTGCAACCAACAGGACTTTTACCAGCCAAGTTCACCCACTGAGTTTAACAATAGTTGTTGGAAAAAATGTGAATAGTTCCATCAGGAGTTTGGAAGGAAAAAACAAAGTCACTTGACAATTGATTACAGTGGAACAGGATGATAGATCAATGAAACAGAGGACATTTACCCAGCATAGTGAATTTTTGCAACAGTAACACTGGCATCAGCATGAAGGTACAGTAAAGATTAGTTCACCTATGTTGCCTTACTGTTTCAGAAAATATTTGGCAGGAAATCACAGAGTTTAACTGTGTGAGTAAAGCCTCTAGATAAGCATTTCATCTCATCTTTTTAGCTTCATACAAGGAGCAAAAGAAAAAGAACAGCTACAGACTAAGTCAAGGGTCATCCTCAAGGAAGGCTCCATTCCACAAGCAGGTACCAAGGTGTGAACAAACTCCCCTTTCTCAAATGTTCAGCCCCAGTCACTAACTGTGCCAGACCATCAGCCCTCCTCACCCTCCCCTTTGCAGGGTGGGGAGTTATCACAACAGCAGCAGCAACACGCTTACCTTGAGCAGACCAACCACTCCCAGCGTCAGCATGGCTCTGCTTCCTTTGATCCAAAGACGTGGAAGAGCTTTACTGGAAGATATATTTCTTACTTCCTTCCCTCCTTTTTCACCCTCACCTCTGGTGAAACAAATACTTTAATCCACTCTGCTGGTTTGACTGCCTCACAAACGAGGTTCCTCCATTTCTTTTTACTGCCTCACAGCCAGCAGTGCTGGGTAGTTGATGCCCACTAGGATAAAGCAGATTTCCACACTAAGGAAGGCCTTTTCAGTTGGACCAGGCACAGACATCTTGTCTCAGCCCAGTACCTCTCACCTAATACCCGCATTCACCTACAGCAACAAATACTCCCTCTGCAACTCAGGTGCCTTCTCCACCCCATCAGAGCTTTTATTAGGTGATTGCAAACACCTGGTCAGCCCCTTATTGTTCTCAGCCCCTCCCTGCACAAGGGGAACAACCCCTGGCTGACCTCTCTTTGTAAGTTTTAGCAACACGGATCTTCTCCCTACATCATGCTTCTCTTCTCCAAGGAAAATTTGGAGCTCCCTGGAATATGTTCTTAGAGCCATAGAAAGTAAAACATCTCTCTGCCTCCTGCTAGTTACCATGATTGCATTTTCCCCTTATTGCCACCTTCTGTGAATGAGATAACTTCAGCACAGCTGATGACACTGTGCTGCTAAATACTAGGTACAGAGGTAAGCTCTGCTCTCAAAAGTCTGGAGATAATCAGAAACCTAGAAGACAATTAAATGCAGTTTTTCTCTCCAAAAACATAGCAGAGATTTTGTAATGTGAATCCTGTTATAACCCAGTCATTCTTTCAGGGGAGCCAATAGCAACATTTTTCTGTAATATATGTGAGCAAGCCATAAATAATATGTAATTTAGAGCTTGCTGTAACAGACCCCTGGGTTTCAAAGAGGCAGTAGGGGGAAAACTTTAAGACAATATCACCATAAAGGAACTGAGTTGAAGGAAACCTACAGACTGCAGTAAGTCAAAGGCCTAGAAACTTTTAGATATTGACATAAAAATAAAGATAGTGCTGATCATTGCAGGGTCTGCCATAAAAAGAGGAGAAAAGGGAAGAGAAAGGCAACTTCAGCAGTGACGCAGCATCAGGTAGAGTTTGCCTCACCAAGGAATGACATTGCAGCACCACCTCTCATGCCAGTCTCCCAGACATCTCCCAACTGCACTAGGCAAGAAACTTAAGGTATCTCAGATGATAGACAAATTTATCTAATTGCTTTGTAACAGTAGAAACAGGAGCCAAAGCCAGAAAACATCGTGTCATTTTACAGGCCACCAAAGGGTTCACACGGAAGTTCCTAAGTTTGGTGACCATCAACAGTGATACAACACTAACATTAAGAGTGAAAATGTGCTCATATCAAGGAAATGGCAAAGATGGAATTCAGACACTTGACCGCATTAGTTTACAACCTCCATCTTAGTTTGGTCCCAAGATTTTTTCTGAAGAAGTAAATAATCTATCTAGCTGTACCACGAGGTACAAACAGGAACACTAAGTGGTGGGATAAGACAATATTGCAGATCCATAGACTGTTAGACACAAAATCTTTGGAAGGCAATTCAACAGGAATCAAAAGAACCATGATTAATAATTGACTTTTTCAAAATGTTTACTGTTAGACATTTTATTTGTGTTTCTGCAAAACACCTGTTTTGTTTTAATATTCTGCCTCTGACAAGCTCCTTCATAAATATTTCTACTTCACAGTATAAAAAATTTAAGCTCTTAATTAAACTGTCATTTTTTATGGCAATAAATGCATTTAAATAAATGACAGCGTTTAACAAAATGTGCACATTTTTATAGAGATGATCACTGTTGATGTTCATGCAGTAACGTGAAGAATGGTAGTGTCTTTGTACTGCTCACAAGAAAAAAATTTTAATCGCTGGGCTCTGAGATTATTAGTTAAAAACTGCTGATGGAAGAAAAGAGAAGAGAGTAGAGGAGAAAAGGGACTGACTAACATTCTGCATTGTGAATGTTCAAGCAGTTCTGCGTAGTAAAATGCTGCCTTGTATTACTCAGTAGACCCTTTCCCACTTCACCCCAGATATCTTCAAAATCAGAGTCCTGGTTCTTTACATAGTTATTTCTAATGTATTTTAGAATTTGGGATTTTTTTTTTTAGATCTACAAGGACTCCGGAGAAGTTCAGTGTAATGGGGAAGATTATTTCACTACTGAAGTTCCTGTCTACAGGTACAGAAATTTCTTCACATAAAGACACAAGAATTAAAAAAACAGAAAGTCTTAAAAAAGACACTGTTTCATAGCATGTTATTTGTACACTGAATTTACTGAGCCAGAAAGAGTGGCTTTGAGGGGGACCAGCTGTCAGATAAAGGTGTACGTTATAAGTTACAAGGTAACCTTCTTGCAGAAATTCAAAGACATCTCTGAGGAGCAGAAGCACTAAACCTTGTATAAATTAAAAACAAAACTTCACTTTCATTTAAATGTTCTATTCTTCTCTACATGAGAGCTCTTTGGAGTGAAATTGGTTGTGAATAATTTAACTTTACGGGTGATAAAGAAAAAAGCAGCTGCAACATACACTTATTATCAGGAAAACATACAGAGGAACACTATGTGGTCCTGCTTGCCTAGGAAAGCTTACTGCTTTTCTTCCAGCAGCAAGAGACTGCTGCAATGTTGTGCAAACATCAGGGAGAGGGACTGCAGCTGCACTGCAGATGGGGAGGTGCTGGAAGTTTGCAGTTACTTTGCACTCTGAAGATTTTCTAGACATATAATAACCAAAGAACTGCTCTCGCCTCCCTCCCCCTGCAAGCACTACTGGGACTATCTATCATAAAGCAGATTAGAAACCTTTAACCTTATGTTCCAGCTAGTCTAAATATTACCTAAGGCCATTTTATGTTGCTTTATTTTATTCAATGGCAAGGTAATTAACAGAAAGGACAGGTACACACATGATCCTTTTTCTAATTCCCATGCTGTCGTAGAGACTGATGCCATAAACACCTCCTGAAAAGTATTAAGTGCCTTTGACTCCACTGGTGATGTGGAGCATTCAGACTCTGTGAATGGTGGCAGGCACTCCCCAGCATCTATCTCCTAGGGGCAGCAGTGTGACAGCAGAACTGCTAACGTTATTCCCAGTCTCCTCTATACCTGGTAACCAGCAGTTATTTTCATTATTCTGCCCTCGTTTGGGGAAGAGGAAAGATAGAACTTTGAATCCAAACGTACATACATGAGAGCAAATCAAGTTTCTATTGCAGTTAGATCGACCTTGCTCCATTAGGAATATCCTCCAGACTGTGTGTAGATACCTAATGCAGTGGAGCAGCCAGAGGCACTTTGTGTTCGGTTGAGACAAATCTCACTGAAACATCCTGAAATATTACAATTGGCCAGTGCTGCACAGCTCACCCCTTAAATCTCATTTTGGTTCATAATAAGCCAGCTTCTCCTTCTTCCCACCCTGACTACTTGACGACTGAGATGTGCAAGCCGGGCAGTAACCCAGGCCCTGCAATCTTCCTTGCACCTACCGGGGAAGTTCCTCCAGCTGTGTAAGGGCAGAGAGTGTGATCTGCAGGAGGCAGCCGCGTTGTATGACAGCACAGTCCCAACTGAAGGGAAACATACAGGTAAATTAATAATCAGGTTGAGCCTAATAAATGTGGTCATAAATCTAACATTTTTCTAGTAGAAATTGAGGTTAAAGGAAAAACCCTCCAACTGCATAAGCTTTGCCCACTCTTCCCACAATACCAAAGGAAAGCACTCTCTTCTGGGAAATGGCTTTTTACATCTTCTCTTTCCCATCAGGCAGCTTCTATGTTTTAAATGCAGTGTCAGGCAATACGTGCAATCCAATATCAAATGGTTATAAAATCGCCTCCTTTTCCACCCTAAACTCCAGTCATATTTTCAGGACACTCCTGAAGGACCAAGGGTGTCTTAGCAGACCATGACTGAACATGTTCTAGCAGCATGACTAATTAAAGCTCTTGCTGATGGAAGGATTCTTGTGGAATCCCCACAGACCACTGAAAATCTATGTACTCCTTCCTAAAAGTTATCTATTTACTCCTTCCTAAAAGTTTCACTGAAAATCAAGACCCAAGTAATTGTTTTGGAGTCCACGAAGTCAAAATGAAATAGGGAAAGAATTCAGCCCACATTGCATTAGGAGTTACCATTTTTTGTTAGCATTCAAGGAATAGTCCCCCTCCTCTGACCTTCACTCACTCCTGTTGGTTTGTTCCAACATGCAGGGTTCCACTTTTCTTTGTTAGGAAAAAGAAAAAAAAAAAAAGAAAGTTGAAAAGGCAACACTCTCCAGTTTTGTTTTTTTGTGAAAATCTCTGTCACCAGCTAGTTCCTACTGGCTGCTTTTGCATGGTACACCAACGTCCATCTTTGAAACAAAAGTTATTTAGATCATTTTTGGGTTTAAACAGAGCTCAGCTGGGGCAGGGCAAAGGTTGAAGTAATCTTGAACAACCCTTTTTAAAGATTAGATATTCATTTTCTACTTCTGTTCTGCAGATTACCACAGCACAGAGTGAGGGAAAAACTAGCACATGCTTGGCTGAACTTCCCATTAATAAGGACACTGCTATCTGGGTGATCTTGCTCCCTTTCTCTCTCATGCTGAGAGGGAAGGACACCACAACAGACAAAAAGATAAAATACTGAAACACTTCATAGAGCATAACAGCTTTTTTTTGTTAATCAGTAATTGTCACTGGCCTATATATCTATTAGGTTTGCACAGGACTGGCAGGAGCCTTGTTGTTAAGATAGAGGCATGAGGCTGCAGACAGAAGCGTTTTCCAGACCCACCACAGACTGCCTGTGTGATGCTGGGTGAAATATTTAATGAGTGTGCTTCAGTTCCCCCATTGCTCAAACAAAGCTCTTAAACATCTTAGATATTTCAAATTGCAGGACAGGGACATCTCGCTGTGCGTTTGTATAGTAACAACTATAACGGGCTTCTGATCATTGTGTAAGCGCTACCTCCATAAAAATAATCACATTGCGCATACCGCACACAATTAGGACAGAGAACTACTCCAAGTTTGTAGTTCAATATTTAATGTTCATCACAGGACTAGATGGTTGGGCGTTTAAATCAGTAACTAGATTTTCTAAGATGAGAAACAGGACACAACCTCCCTGGCTTGTAATACTCAATAGAGTGTTTCACAGCCAAAGACAAACAGCAGCACAGGTAAGACTGACATGGTAGCCTGGGCCAGGAGCTAGTAACACAGCTCTACCTCGGGTCTACTTACTTCTTGCATGACAGCAAGCAACTCAGTTACAAACACTTGACTCCTACAGATTTCAATCATTTAAGGTGCTCACATACCTCATAATTTCTCTGCCTCAGTTATCTATGACCCTTCCCAACACAGCAACTGGGGAAAAAACAAGCCAAGGACAGTGAGGGACTCAGATAGTCTAAGAACAGGGACTGTGCAGCTGCCCATTTAAAAAAAAGAAATGGAAGTTGGCATTCCATTAAAATTGACAAAATGCATTGTCTGACAGGAAAAACCAACACAAAATGGAAGTCACAGAAGTTTGTCCTCCACTAGCTGTTATGAAACAGCAAACAAACCATGCTGTCTTAAGTGAGGCATTACGATGTTTGTTTTGCACAGGTTATAACTGTAATTTTGAAATAGTGTATTAACTACTGCAAGTACCTAATAATTTCAGTCAACAGGAAAGATTTTTACTGATTCCTACCATTCTAGTTAGTGCTTCCCCTTGTTAAGCAGCAGAAGATGTGTAGGAGTTAGCAATACCCAAACCAATGTTTGCTTTCAATTAAATCCTTCCTCTGCACCTTGCTCAGGACCTGGCAGGATGAGGCCCTCAAAAAATGTATGTGCAGGCCATGCAGTGAGGAAGCGGAATTTATACCACACAGCAGAGGGGATAAATCAACTTCATAAAACATGTTATTTCCAGCTGTGATATTATACATACTGCTTTTGAGAAGCAGCAGGAGCCGTTTCCTTTCCCCATACAGCTGCTTTCAATATGAAACAAAATGGTTTAAATGCCTGAGAAGGCACTAAGGATGTTTTAAGAAACTGCCACAGTAAAGACTTTTTTTAAGAGCGGAGACTGGAAGAAGAGTATCAGGCAATAAGGATCTCTCCTTCTTAGGTATGAGAACCTTAGCTGCCAAAATTGCTCCTTGCTATAGTCTTGTCACCAAGAAATACTCTTCTCAGAATAACCTGTGGTACTCCAGAGTAAATTTATCTCATCTTTGCTACAGCTTTTCCTTCTGGGGAATCTGTTTCCTGCAATAAAAATCACAGTATGGTGACAGTGGATGCTAGTCATAGTGGGTGCATTAACAGACCCAAACCATCCAGCCACGCACCTCTTCCAGCAGTGGTGACGGAAACTGCCATACACTTTCAGAGAAGGCCACCTTTCTGGTTTTGCTGATGTAGCCAGTTTTATCTCCCCTTTACTTTCCACTAGTTGAGCTTGCTGGGGGGAAACACCCTGCTGAGGATGCCTTTTTGTGCTGAGTAGGTTCTAGATAAGAGCTGAATCTTCTCACCCGGCTATTTCCCTGATACTTGCTTTAGCACTCCTCTCATCCTCAGGGCAGAGGTTTTCTAACAAATAGGACCTAGAAAATAGTCTGGACAGCAGGCAGCCCCTTAGCTGGTGGGTATCTTCTACTGTTTCTTTTCTGTTTGCCAGTCCTACCACAGAAGGAGACCCAAATAACTGCTTGCAACTTGCAAGCCACCAGCTCACTCTCAGAGGAACTCAATAGAGCTGAGACAGGGCTGAACAGCCAAACTCATTCAAGCCTGTCCTCACACAGTGACAACTAAGGACCAGACCCAGACAGCCAAAACAAAAGGAACTTCTGCACTCTGCTAGACCAGGAGGACTGTCACTAAAGATCTCAGAGGCACAAGTCCAGGTGGGAGATTTTCTAAAATAGTAAGACCTCTCAAGCACCTGATGAGCTTCTAGATCAGATTTATTTTATCTTTGCAATCATCTGCTCTTTTCATCTCAATATGATTTGTTTAAATAAACAACCAGCATGGCTTCAAGTGTCGTTTCACCCATTACATGTGCAGCTAGGCAGCTGAAGAGGCAGGAAAGAGAATAATAGAAAACTGATGAGGAGAGAAGAAAATAATAAATAAGACCAAAAGAAAGAATGAGCACCCTTAGGGTTATAGTCAGCATCCAGCTGAGAGGTCTGCGGGTACAGAAAATATTATTTACATTGAACTATGAATTTTTAAAATAATATTATAGAAGCCTTCCAGCTTTAACAATTAAAGAGAAAAGTAATTATAAGAATTGCCCAAATGTTAAATGGTTTTAAAATAACTGAAATATGTCTCTCTCCCTAGTGGAATGTTTTGCACGACAAAAAGAACAAGTTTCTGAAAGATGGGTAGGGGGGGTTTATCATTCATTTTAAAATGCAAATATTTTAATAGGTTTCTTTTAATATATATGATAATGAGCTTATAGATGAGACACAAACCACAGGCCAAGTAAGCAGATGTCTTGTCAACAAGGTCTAGAATTTAGAATCATTAGGGTTCTTTTAAGAAACATACTTACTCTGACATAAAACTGAAGCATATTATAATATTTCAAATTCACACTGCTCTGTGTGACACTTTTTCCTCATTAAAATGAAGAATGACACAGCCAGGGAGAGCCCCATCCCTCCTGCTTTGTATTTGTAGTTCAAAAGATGTCTCTAGCAAATTGTCCCAGAGAGACAAAATATTAAGCACCTTGAGTGCTGTTCTGCATGCAATTAATTTCACAGCCTTTGAAAGTTTTTAATGCATGGTGGTGACCAGTGAAATAATAATTAGTTGCTGCTCATTGTTCCCATCTTGTTCACTCTCTCTTTTCTGCAACCTGTCAAATCCTGTTTAACTCTGCCTGTTTTTCTAGGTGTCAATTCCTTCACACTGTACAGCTTTTGTGATGAAATTCCTGAACTTCTTGTTCACCCTTCAGCTTCGAAAGGCAAAGAATCAGATAGACCTGAGCAAAGGAAACTCAATGAATGATAAATGACACAAAGTGTTTCAGAAGCTACAGCAGGTAAACAACACATACAATCATTAAGCAAATACCACAAAAATTAGGTGAGGTTTCTGAGTTAATTACCTATTGGGTTGGGGTTTTGCCAATCCACTGAAATCAATAGAAGGTTTCCTACTGTCCTAAGAGGCTTCCTATCAAACCTTAAATTAAGTTCTCTTTTAAATACACTCCTTTCTTCCTTTGTTGCACACATAGGTATATCCAAAGGTAAATTCCATCCTTTGACTCTATATAAAGTAGTGAAAAAGATCCAAAACAACAGTGCTCACATAGAATATGTTTCTTCTGACTAAATACTGTTCAGAAGCCTGTAGTGTCTTGGTTAAAAGGAAAAGAAAAAAAAAAAAGACATGGTTATTTGTCCTAAAATCTCAGGAAGACCATAATTAAAAAGGAAGAGTCTTGTAAACATCACCACTGGTACAAACAGAAGAATCTGCAATATGAAATAAGCTTTCAACACAGAGACTTGATGTTAAATTTTACAGCACTAGGGGACAAACTTTGAGATCATGCCTTCAAATTAATGAGGAGGTTTGGGGTTTTTTTAAGGATAACTTTGAAAGAAGAGTGTATTCAAAGAACTAAGCAGGAATCCTCAGTGCAGGGTTTTGATGTTACCCATTGAAGATCTGAATGTGAGCATACGTTCATCTCAAGAGACCCACAAATATTTCTCTCTGAGACAGAACATATAACCAGCAGTGTATACAATCAACCAGTAGCCTCAGCAAAGACCCTGTTATGTTGTGCACCACACAGGGAAGTCAGAGAACTCAGAATCCTTATGTCAGGTGGGACTCGTGGACAAGGCAGGTATAAAAGGGTGATGCAAGTAGGAAAGGTAATCAGGATGGATGCAGAAGTAAAAGTGGCAGATTATTCAGCCATTACTATCCCAGTTCCTCTCCAAAGTACTTTTCCATCCATCTCTGGCATTTAACAGCAAGACTAAGGAAAGGGAAATTGATAATCCTGATGAGGAGCCAAACAAGGTTGTGCAAAAAGCCCGACAAAATACTGTGCAGATATCCTGCATATTAACTACTTGAGAACAGAGCAGAAAAAAACAAAACCATACCTGGAATTCTAACATTTTAGAAGGAAAGTAAGGGAAAAAGCATGACACTTTTTTTTTTTTCCAAATTTAGGATCTAGAAAAGTTTTCCTGCATTCTTCAGAAATCTATAATAAAAAATACTTTTCCAAACTATGATACTACCTTACTGCTCTTCAATTTCAGTCTGTTTTCCCACGCTTACAGAAGTTTGGGTTTCTGTGATCAAAAGTCGGACAGGGTCCCTAATTTCAAAGCTCTCTGTAGCCCAACCTGTAACATCCAAAGACAATTTCCTAAGAAAAGAGCCTGGGCAGAACTAGTCTCGCTCAGCTAATCCCCCTGCAATGTCTGTAGGCCAACAGAACAGTCGTGGGGACCAGATTTCTAACTGAACTTTCTCAGGAGCTAAGAATCTTCATAGATTTCTCCAAACGCAAAACACATATTGAACTAGCTAGTAGGAATACAAGCAAGATGTATACAAAATGCTGCTCCAAAAACACAACCACCACAACACAGTCATAATTCACTTCCTAAAGAAAGGATGAAAAAAGAAAACATGTGACAGACGACAGTCACATTGCCTAAATGGACTATTGGAAGACATCTGATTCTGCAGTACAATATCCCATACAGAAATAGAGTAGAAAAGTCAATGGAAACCTTCCATTAACCTTAGTGAACTCTCAATTAAGCTTTAAATGTTTTCTTCTGAGAACAGCAGTTCTGTTCCAACATAAAAGCTGTTTTTCTCTCTGCTCAGAGACCTGAACAGTGTTTCAACTTTCTCAGCGGCTGTATTTGTGTTCCCTGACTACACAGGTAAAATCCATTGGAGGTCCAAAGAGTAAGATGTTATTTCCAAAGCAGACGACACTCAACTTATCTGACTATAACTTTCCCAGGTTCAATGCATGGGCTGGTAACTCAGCACAGTTAAAGTCAAGTGTTGGAGACTGAAGTTCTCATCAACGACAGATAAGCAGCAATTCACAGAGTTTCACAGTGGAGGCCCTCTCCTCCATTTCCCTGGTTCAGTCACTGACAGTTTCCTCTGTGCTGACGTTCACCAAATCCCACAGTGACTCATTTACCACTTTCCAAAAGCACGGCTGAGACCCAGCTGTTCTCATACAACTGATATCCTGCAGGATTTTCACAAAGAATCTGAAACAAATGGAACTACAAACTTCCTTCACCAAGACAAAAGAAACACAGGAGTCTTAACCTCCTGTGAAAAGCAACATGCCTCATGGACTTGAAAAATTCTTGGGGTATGTAACATGAACCCCAGCTAACATCACAAAGCTCCTACAAAAATATATTTCTATGACCAGCACTAAATGTATGATCCAGTAAAAACATACACACATATTCTTAGGCTGAAGCACAGTAAGTCACGATGAGTTTAGTGAAACTGGTTTATACTTAACTTGAGCAACAAGTCAAATATTTTCTTCTGAGTCAGGATCTAATTCTCAGTAAGACAGGTTTAAAGTCCCCTTTGTGCCATTGGAATAGCACAAGGTCAAGAACAAGAATGTAAATTCTTTTATTTTAAGGCTGCAATTTAAACCATTTGAAATATAAACAGTTGAGTGCAAGGTTATAAATAAAACAATGTTGCAGGCCATAAGAATGAGGGCAATGGGTATTCTGGAAACCTCTGAGCTGCATGACCATGCTGAATGTCAGGAGAGGTTCTTTAGGGCAGCAGAAATGAACAAAATTGCTTCTGTTTTTCAAGTTGAAAACAAACAAAAACCCCCAACCAAACAAAATTAAATTGACAAAGTGTGTAAAATAAATTAATTTTGTACAATTTTTCAGGAAACAGCAAAACCTACAGATATACAGGTTTATTCCAAACCTCATCAATCATCACAGCCTTGTTCTATTCCTCTATACAAGGCCACTGCCTGTAAGTATAAAATTCTATGTATTCATGAAAAGATCAAGCACACTATAAAATATTTCCCAGCACTTTTTCTTGTCCAAAGTCAAGACACAATTTTTAATGCTTACATGTTTGGTTAGCCGTACTGGAAAATATCCTTGTTTTCAAAGGTTTTATTTCTTCTGTAACTGCAACATGTTCCTGTGAAATTTTTAGCAGAGGTACTATGGTTGTATAATTGAAAAAAAAACTTTAATTGCTTGGGAATTGTGGTTATTGAGAACAAGAAAAAATAAATCACTTTCCAATAACAATTCCCATGTGTAACTTTGTATGAACTTTTCAATTTAAGAGGTGGAAATGTAATAAGAAAGCATACCATGTTTACACAGCACACACAAGGGGAAGATTTACAAAGGAATACAATGTTACAGTAAACGCTGAAATCCATTGCAGCTGAAGTTTGTTTGTGATCTTAAGATGTTTGTCTATTTTTGACAGACAAGACTGGAATGAGCGGTGGTCCCAGCCATGCTGGGCAAGCT
>VZTO01011194.1:0-44127 GCA_013400615.1 Syrrhaptes paradoxus
TCAGTTTGGTGTCATCAGCAATGTTCTGATCCCAGAGCTCACCTGGGCACACCGACCAACACCTCCGTTGTAGCGACGGAAGGGCACACATTGCTTCTTCAGGGTGACATCCTTCAGGTACTTGGTGGCCTTCCGGATGTGCATGCCCTTGATGGCCTGGGCAGTCTCACGTGTGTTCTAGCAACACAAAGCACAACCAAGTCCCTTAACGGAGCTTTTCCAAGTTACAACGGCAGCAAAAGCACTCCTCTCTTCCCTTGATCCTATCATTTTTTGCTACAAATTCAGTTTAAAAGCAGCACTAGCGAACAAAAAATAATTAAGGAATGAAAAATATTTAGCAACATTAATTTTTTTTATCTGTTTTTCTAACTCTTGGTATGACTTCCATTACTGAATTCACAACTCTTGACACATCTTTTTTTATTTTTTACCTAAGGGCTAAATGTTTCCAACCAGCAAAACTAAAATTGGAGTATTTATAACTCTTTGTAGCTCCTCTTTGGCCACTAATCCCAAAAAGCAGGAGCCTAAACAATAAATTCCTACTAAAACGTCAAATATGGCACCTCAGACAAAGTGATGAGAAAACAAACTACACTAACAAACCACAAGCAACTTAATTATCTCTGCAAAGGAATTATAAATGGCAGACAAGAAAAGGCTCAGAAAGTAAAATCAAGGATGAAATTATCAGTGCTTAATACAACATACTAAATGCCAAAGGCAGAGAGTAACAGTGACACTATCTGATCACAATATAACAGCAAACAAAAATAAGCTAAACCTCTTCTCACCTGCACTATACAATACCGAGCAGAAGAGCACCTGCTCGGGTTTGGGGTTAACGTGAACATGTCCTGAATTCACCGCTGCACCTACACCTTTCCCAGAGGAACCCACGTCCTTGTGCAAACGCTACAAGTCTCCCCTGCTACACCTCCTGACCAGCAGCACAATCAGATGAACCTGACATTCCTTCCAAACAACCAAAAAGACAGAAAAAGACACACGAAAGGAACCTCCCATCTAACCCTATCCCAATCCCTCCTGCTAAATTCACCACAAAAGTTTTCCGACTGGATTTTATTATCTGTGCTGCCAGAAAGCTCTTTAAAACACAACATCTTATTTTTAATCCTGTGGACGAAAAACCACTAGAAGCAGCTACAGCAAACACAGGCCATCAACCTACACTACAACGCTGAAGTAACTGTGATGATACAAAAAAGAAAAATACACTTCCTTCAAAAAAAACCCCAACAAAACGTAACAAAACCCCAAAACCCAAACGCAACCGCGTTCCCCACCACGCACAGGCTGCGTACCTTGAAATGCACTCTCAGGTTGGATCCCCGTGACTTGCATGCTGCGGAGAAAAAAAGACAACTTTGGGAATTAAAACCTCAACGGCTTCGGAACAATTCCTACTCGCACTTTCCCAAAAAAAACAAACAAACAAACAAACAAAAAAAACCAACTCACATTTCGTGGGGTTCTCCGGATCCAAAGAGTAGCGAACCATTTCGGGAGCTCAGCTGCCAAGGGGGAAAAAAAAAGCTATTAAAAACCCTCAATATTAAGCTTCTCACACAGAACCGGCGTTTGCCGACAGCTATGAGAAGGAGCTGCTCAGAAACAACGCTTTCTTTTCACACTGAAATCCAAAGGTGTCCTAAGAAAGTCATCACCGCAGCCACGGCCTCTCCCCAGGGCCTGCCTCCACCTCACCCCCCAGCTCAGCCATCTGCGCCCCCCGCCCGCCTTTCCCCGCAAATACCGAGAGCGTCCGACGAGGCGGACCGAGCCCTCGCCCCCCTCATGGCCTCCCCGGGGCGCCCTGGGCAGGATGGACCCGGATTGCCGCCACCCGCCTTCCGCCATCGCTCCCTCACCTCAGAGAGGCAGCGGGGAAAAGGAAGAGCACTGCATGCCGGGAAACGATAAAGCCGCCAAATCTCGCGAGAGCTCGGATAAGATTTCGACCAGGGAGCGTCGCCAAAGTGCCGCGCCGAGTGTGGGGCGAAGGGCGGCGGAGGGAGCGTTGATAAAGTGCGAGGCGGCGTGTGGGGCGAAGGGGCGGTGTGGGGGGCACATCCCCGCGTGTCAGCGTGAGGGGTGGGCACACAGCGTGGGTGGGCACCGGTCCAGCGGCCTCGGGGCTGTGTGCAGGGCAGAAATCACTTGAGAAGGGACCAGGGAGCCGCTCCGAGGGCTGCAGCTAGGTGGCAGCTCAGGATGGGAGAAACTGCGAGTGGGATTGGTGACACAATTATTTAAAAAAAAAATTAAAAAAATTAAAAATACTTACTTGTTAAATTTTTTTTTTTGTTCCATTTTAGGCTGTGTTTGCAGCTAGAGCTGCTTGGGATGTTTGACAAAGCCTAAAATAAATATTCAGTAAAAAAATGTCAATTAAAAAAAATTCAATTAAACCAAAATATTTCCTGAAAGTGGTACCCAGCTACAGAAAAGGAAAGTCTGACAGAGTGGGGAAAAAAAGGAGAAATATCTCCCTGAGCAGTCAGTAGTCTGGTGTCCAGACACCTCCCTGGCACGAGGGTCTGCGTTCGGAACTCGCTGCCCACGTAAACGCTATTTTTGGACCTTGTTTAACACTAAAAAAACCCCGAAGCTTTGAAGCTAGGCTTTCACCCAGCTGGGGAGAGGAAAATATTTCAACTATCACAAATATTGACACGGCTGGAAAAATGGAGAGCTCTGGTTTCGACTGCAGCTCTCCATCTACCTGCCTTCTACTTGGCTTTCAAGGAAAAGTTTTCGGCAAAATCTCCCAGGAATTTCTAAGCATCAATTTCAAATTTCCTGAGATGCGGGCAGATTTTATTTATTCTTTTTATAAACAAGGTTCCAGTGGGGGAAAAACAAAAAAAAAAAAAGAGCCACCCACACTCCCAAGAAGACGCTAACGTTGGGTTTTGGATGCTTATTTTGAGATAATCAAGATCCGTTTTCACCGATTAGCGCTTCCACCGTTGTCCGTGGGATTCAGAGCCGCTCAGCACCTGAGAACACGCAACGGTCTCGGAACAGCGGTAACGTGAAGGAGGGTCAGCATTGCCAGAATACATCACATCGGCCTTTCTGAGCCAAGCATGACTAGCGAAAAATAAACAGCCAGGAAGAAGCGTCCCCTCTGGGTTCTCACGACTTCAAGGAATCGAGAAATATGTAAAACGAGATCTCAGCGAAGACTTCCAACACTTTCTTCATGTTTTGCTTCTCCTTCCAATGGAAGAAAACCAGTAATATTTCCAAGAACGCTCGATTTCCAGGTGAAATAAATTAAAATCAGCAAAAACTGAGTTCCTCAAGTATTTCCATTTTTTTCTTTCCCCGCCACACGGTGGGCATCTCCTACCCCAGCTTGCTTGGCTGGGACTCTCCTCCATCATTTCTGCCCTCCCCTCCATGCCATCACACCCAGCTTCTCCCCCGCAGCAGAGCACAGAAGCAACAAGACTTACGGAGAAAGTTGGGAGAGAGACATGGGACATAAATAGTTGACACATGGTGGGAATTATCACCTGGTCGTTGTTTTCATCAATCAAGTCCAACACCAACAGGGCACATTTCCTGTTACTGATGTTTTTCCATTTTCCTGACACGTGGAATTGCTTCTGATCAGCCGCCGAGAGCTCACCACAGTGGAAGAGTCGAGGTCGGATGGTGTCAGGAAATGAGACGCGTGTTTTCCTCTCTGTTGCGAGGTGAACAGTTGCTCTCCGGGGCAGAGCCCCTCACGTATCTGGTGCTGAGATCGGGGCTGAGGCAGCTGAGCGTGTGCACTTGGTGAGGTTTACCCAGATTGTTCCCCCCGTGCACCAGCTGCCTGGGATATTTCGCTCACGTGAATTGACTTGAAAAGAGTTTTTGGATCCTGAGCAGAACATTTAGGCACCTAAGTCCAAAATAATGTTCCTCAAAACTCCTGTGTAGGAGTGTGATGGTTTTGCCCTTGGTGTGAGCCAACCCCACGCAGCCGCTCACTCACTCCTCCCAACTCCTGGGGATGGGGGTGAGGATTAAAGGGATAAAGGGAAAAAATACAAAACTTGTGGGTTTAGATAAGAATTATTTAATAGCTAAACTACAATAATATTGAAAATAATAGATACCAATGAGTGACACACAGTGACACTGCTCANGGCATGGGACGGAACAGACCATTGGCCAGTTTGGGTCTCAGTCCTAAACCTGAGGTTGAATCCTGGGCTGGTAATCCTAGGCAACAGGAGGGTCTGTGCTAAAATCTCTTTGACAAATCCCTTGGGCAAGCTTAACTCCAGCTCATGAAAAACCACGGGGGGTCCACTGCACTGTAGGAGGGGTTTTGACCTCTTCTTTGCACAGGAACAGAAGACAATTCCTCCAACTTCTTTTAAGATTTCTTGGCATTTATCTTACAGAGCAATTTTTTGCAGCCCAAGGGTTAAGTGGGGATATTAACCATCATTCCCAAAATTACATACCAATGGGTTGTTTGTCCCAATGGTTCTGCAGAAAATCTTGAAGGCAAAGACATTTTAAATTGAAACCTCCTTGAAAAGGAGGAAACACATCTCTGCAACATGAATGGACCATCGTCAGCAGGATAAGACACTAGAGGAGTTTTGGTCTCCATCAGAAATTCTGCCTTGGTCACTTGAAGAGCTCGATTATGTTCTGTATTTTGGGATTTGGGGGGTGATTGGGATAAATCTATGGGATTTTTAAGAAGAGATGCTTCCGCGGGGGAACAAAAGTTCCATACATAAGCAGATAGATAATATATATATAGATTATTTCTATATATCATTATTATTAATATAGGTTGTATATATCTCTTAAGCAGATATATAATATATATGATTTTTCTGTATTATTATTAACGTAGATTATGTATCTCAAGCAGGTATATATTTATTATTTATAGATATTATTAACATAGATTGTATATTTCAAGCAGAAATATATTTTTATATGATTATTAATGTAGATTGTATATGTTAAGCAGATATATAATAATATGTGAACATCTGGAATGCTTTCGATGCCCTGTGAGTCCTCCTAAAACACACACAGCCTTATTTATTTCTGTCGTGTATATCTTGTACCCACCGCAGGGGTGAGGAAAGAGCCCAGGGAGCTCGGTGTCACGACAGCTGAGAATCTGTCCTTGCCGTCACTGCCGCTGCAGCATGACGCAGCAGGGACAGCACCGTCCCCACGCTGCTGGGGACCAGCCAGGACCAGGGTCAAAACAAATAAAAAAACCCAGCAATTGGTAATATTGTCTCAATACTCAACATTTTTGGCGTATTGTCCTAGAGGAGCGGGTTCATCCACCCCCTGCATGCCCAATCTGGGAGGGAATCACTGGTCAAATAAACCTCGGATGTGATGAAATAACCTTGTCGCTGAAGTTGGTGTTTATTCAGCGTGTTTCGTGCCAGCAAACCGTTTGCGCAGGTTGTGCGGGTCTGGGACTGCTCGTTCGTGGCTTTAATACCCAGGAATGGACCAGCCGATGGGCTCTGAGTAAAAACATCGTCTAAGTGCCTGAGCACAAACACTACTGGGGATAAATGCAATCCTGGGCTTACGTTTGCTCTAACCTGTCTGGCTCATACCCGAGCAGCACTCCTTTAAATGTGCTTTTGGTTAATGAAACCCAAAACCATCCCTGGAATCCGAGATGTTACCCACAATTTTCATCCACAATTTAGGCAGAAATTAAAATATGGGGAATTCTGTTTAAACAGAAAAGAAAACCAAAAGAAAACCTAAAATTTTTATTTTTTTTTTTTTTTTNAGAAATTTTTCACTATGAGGGTGGTGAGACACTGACCCAGGTTGCCCAGAGAAGCTGTGGATGCCCCATCCCTGGAGGGGTTCAAGGCCAGGCTGGATGAGGCTTTGGGCAACCTGGGCTAGTGGGAGGTGTCCCTGCCCATGGCAGGGGGGTGGAATTCAATGGTCTTTAAGGTCCCTTCCAACCCAAACCATCCTCTGATTCCATGATCTTCCAACCCACAAGATGCCATCTTCCCTCCACGATCCCAAACGTCCCCCCTGAGCTCACCCCTCCCTCCCAATCACCCACCTCCCTACACCTCCGACACACCCCCTTCCAAATCATTCCCTATCTATCCACACTCACTAATCCTCTCTAGCTGAGCCACCCCCCCCCCTCCCCTCCACACCACCCTTCCCGCTCCATCTTTTCCACGGCCCCGTCACATGCCGGTGCTCGGGAACGTCATATGATGGGTCGCGATCACCGAGCAAGGCTGCGGCAGGCATCCGCATCCCGGGGCCGGTAGCACCCCTCCAGCTCCCACCCCATCCCATGGCCATGGCCCACGCGTGACCCAACCAGGTGCTGGACCATGGGGACGCGATGGAAGAGTAATACACGCGGGGAGGGGGTTGGTGGGATGCTGCCCCCATATCCCACAGCAGGCAGGTCCTGTCCACCCGGCAGATCTCTGCTCTTGTCTCCTACATTGTTTTCTGCTTAGAAAATCTCGCCCTTGCTCTGCAAAGCGTGTAATGCATCCGTACAGAAAATCGCTCTTGTTCTTCCTGTGCTCTGACCTTAGTCTGTCTGCACATCTGTCCTTGGACTGGGAGTTCCCGGGATGAGTATCAGCGACGTCTGTACATCACAGGCAGGAACACAAACTACTAAGAAATGCCCCAAGCTTTTTTCTTAATTAATTACAGAGCGGCTGACTCTTCCTAATCACATCCACACACTCAACAAACACAATAAAGGGGAGAAGGGAGGCAACTGGGAATAAACAGCTGGAGGGCGAAGCAGAGCCCAGCAGGGGACCAGCATCCTCGGGGACATCTCATGGGGGGTTTCGTCTAAGGAGGAGCTATCAGTGCTGAATTATTCTGCCAAGATGCCAACTTGTGAGAGCTTTTCGCTGCTAATACCCAGAACTGAGCCCAAATTTCTCCAACCCCCCGCGAAACCAGGAGCTCAGTGAGGAGCAGAAGCGAACACCCCCATGGCCACCCACGGCACCTCCACGCTGCCAACAGCCTTGGCTCCGAGTCCATGCTCAAGCCCAAACATGCTCAGAATTTGTACAGTTTGGTTGGAAAGCGTGGGCTTTGGGAAGAGAAAAAATAGACGTCATTCCTCGGCACAGCCCCAAAGACATCCTTGGCTGCAGAGGCGATGGAGCAGGTCCACCACCCACCGCTGGGTCTTCTGTCCAACAAAGAAGCCAAGGGGTCTGGGTCCATCTCACGTCCCATGGGACGTGGAGGGAATGACAAGCCGCAGAATTAAACGTGGATGTAGGGAATAGGTGTCAGGACACGCTGAGCTCCAGTGGCTTTCCGCCTGTGCTACTGCATGTGGCTGGAGATGGTGGAGCATCACCTGGGGGCCCCTGCAAGAAGAACGTGCTCCATCAGAGCAACGTGGTGACTAACACAAAGCATGGGCAGGGGTGAAAAGAGATTTTTGAGAAAATAATAAAAATCTCTTTGTGTTGCTCAGGCATGTCTGGGAAAACAGGACAAGAGTGGCCAAGAAGAACTTTGTCGTTGGTGAAGGGTGGTCCAGCAGCCGGAGCCATGGGGCTGGTGGGGATCAAAGCCTTTGGGAAACCTCCCTGCGGACGGTGATGGCCGGAGACAGGTACAAACCTCCTATGTTCCCTCCCTGCGTGACAACGTTGGTCAGAATTAACATTCCACAGGAATGTGGGGATTTATCCTTTTAAGGCCCCCACCGTCTCCGCCGGCGCTCCAACCCAAACACGGCCCGGCCGGAGCATGTGCTTGATAAGAAGCCGGGAACAGATGCCAGGGGATTTAACAGGGGGGGACGACAAGGAGCCCCTTGGGCAAGTTTGCAGGCTGCTGGCAGGCTCAGCTGTAAATATTCCTTCACAATCAAAGGCATTCATCGAAGGATTACATGCTGGGGGGGCTTTGTGGCAAAGTAAATTTGGGACTAACGGGACCATGAACAGTCAGACCATTTCGTTGCCTCTCTGGCTGCCATTTATTTACCCCCCCTTCCCAGTGATTTTTACTCCATGGGGATGTGGGATTTGAATGATGTGGTCTAGGAAATCAGCTTAGAAGCAGGAGAAGGGGTTACCTCCAAGAAAAAAAAAGCTCGACGGGGATCAAATGGGGGATATCTATGGCGGGGAAATGCTGCTGAAGCATGTGAGATGCTTTCGTAACCTGCCAGCGATTAGCCTCGGCTGTAAGTGAGCAAAATGATCAAGGGGTGGGAAACCCATATATTATGGACCTAGAAAGCAAGGGGCTGTATTTGGAAGGCTTGGGAGGGGAGGAGAGATGATGTGGGGTAAGAAAAAAAAAAAAAAAAAAAAAAAAAAAAAAGCTACGGCGTGTTTTCACCCCAGTTTGATGCTCACAAAGCAAAATATCCACAACAAAAACTGATGCCAGGGTTCCCCCCAAGCTCCGTGCACCCCAAGGTTGCTGCTGTCCCAGCAGCTCTTCCCTCTCCCCGTTTGTTCTCCAGGTCTCTGGCCCTCCTCCCCCATCATCTCAGCAATGAACTAAGGAGCCAAGAGGGAAACTAACACCAATCCTATTAAATTCTACTGCCGGGGCTGTGTTTTATAATTGCAAAGAAAAACTGTTTTATAACTTAAAAAAAAAAAAAAAAGGAGAGAACAATTCTTCTCTCTCCCCTCCTCCTCTCCTGCAAATCCTTCTCCCTCTTTCACTGGAGAGAAGGAGTGAAAAGCAAGAAAAACCAGATGGGAAGAAAGGAGGGGGTGTAAAACACTCCCAACTTTCTAGATGTCAAATTAAAAATTTGCAGAACAGCAATAATCACTCCCTGATGCTAAATATCCAAGTTAAAGAAATAAAATCAATTTTTGGTTTGTGCAAATGAGTGATCCTTAACAGGAGGATCTTTGACTCTTCTTGTGCCGCTGCTTTCAGTAACAAGCATCCCATGAACCCAGAAACCACATTTTTTTCCCCATCAGGAGGGGTCATTCCAGCCAAGAGCCACCACTTCGCGAGGTGAACACGACGGGATGCAATCCTGGTCATGGGAGTGTGGAGCAAATCCTTTCTACAGCCCCTCGCTGAGGTGTCTAGTGCCATCCATGCACTGGAAAGAAAAACTGGTTTGTTTTGTTTTGTTTTATTTTATTTTATTTTGTTTTGTTTTATTACTTATTATTTTATCCTATTTTATTTTACTTTATGTAATTTTATTTTATCTTAATTTGTTATTTTATTTTACAGATTTTTTATTTTACCGTTTTTTTATTTTATTATAATTATTTATTTTATTATTATGGGGTTTTTTTTAAGAAAAAAAAAGAACAATTCCTCTCTCTCCCCTCTTGTTTATTTTCTGCTGTTTGTTTTCCTCGTGATTTTTCAGAGCCATTCACACCGGAATTACACGACCTCTGGAGGTCTTCTAAGAGGTTGTGCAATGCTGAAGGATTTTCCCTTTTCCCTTGATGCTCAGCTCTTTCCAAGTGCTGGGAATATCGGGCTTCCAGCTCTTCTAAGATCAATTATTATCCATTTTATCTAGTTTATTATTTACTACATATTAAAAAATCCAGAAATTCCACCTGGGAGCCATGAAATCTTTCCCAATGAAAAACTAATCAAAATGAGGAATTTCTCCTTAGAATTATTTTATTTCTTTTCCAAGCAGCTCTGGGTGGGAGACGCCTTTACCCCCAGCCATGGGGGTTACAGGTCAGAACCAAAATCTCTGCGTTGATATGATGCCCATCCCCACAGCTCCTGAGCATCTCCCCGGACGATCGGCAGATTTGGCCGAAGCAGACAGGGAATATTTTGATGCACCAGGAATTTTTTAAAATGACAAAGGGTTTGGTGGTGACGTTGAGCTGATTCATTTCCTGCAGGGGTATGTCCAGCCGTGGGCCAGAAGCTGAGAAATCTCCATCTTTTCTATTTTTAGGCCATTTTCATCAGGATGCTGCTCCTTGAGGGGGATCACACAGCTGCGGTCCCCGGACACTCTGCAAAACCCACCCTCCCCGGGGAGAAGAAATCAGCATCAGGTCCAGACTCCCTGAACAGGGGGGGCTCGAAGAGCTCCCAAAACATGTTTGTTCTGCTGAGTCAGAAATTGAGAGGTTCTGGGAATGATCCCCAAGAGAAGGAGAGCAGAAGTCGCCAGGCACAACCTGCTGCGTGTAGGAGAGTGATGAGAAAAGCTTTTAGAATAGAATAGAATTAGAAATAGAAATATTAGAAATAGAAATATTAGAAATAGAAATAGAAATAGAAATAGAAATAGAAATAGAAATAGAAATGGAAAGGAATGGAAAGGAATGGAAAGGAATGGAATGGAATAGAATAGAATAGAATAGAATAGAATAGAAAATAGAAAGAATAGGGAAAAAAAAAGAGAAGAGAAGAGAAGAGAAGAGAAGAGAAGAGAAGAGAAGAGAAGAGAAGAGAAGAGAAGAGAAGAGGAGGAGAAGAACATTTTATTTGGCAAGGACCTACAAAGATCATCCAGCCCAACTGCCAACCCACATGGAGTCGGGAGGTGGCTGGGTTGAGCAAGGCTTGTAGGAGCACAGGGTACTGCTGGAAAATCAGATTAATTTTCTCCATCAATATCTAGTGAGGGGTAAAGCCATTCTCACTTGATTTCCCATTATTTCCCTTGCTGTTAACTGGTTTTAGAGCTTGAGGCCTCCATCTTTTCCTCCTCACCTCTGCCCATCCATACACAATAAAAAGGCAGGAATAAAATGCCAGTTTTTTCACAACAGAGGGTTCAAGACTATTTGGAGTCACTAACACGCCTGCAGAAGCTGATGGGCCGTGAGCTGGGCGATGCTGTTCCAGAATTATCTCGTTCCCATTAGGTCCAGAGCATCCCGAGTGGGAAAAAGCAGGGGGTCCCCAGGGGTGGGGCTGAAAACCGCAGACCCACGCGGGCACCTGGGTCCCTGGGTGCAGCAGGGGAGCACTGCCAGCCCCCCCTCCCCTCAAGTCTTTTGCTGTGCTGTGTCCCGCTGCTGCTTTACCCACCCGAGGAATGAGCCTCCGTGGGGCCACCCGTCCCCTCTGTCCCTAGGGTTAGCACCACTGGGTATACCCACGCTAGGGACCCACCCGTGAAACGAGCCTCCCTGGGGCCGCCCGTCCCCACTGCTGTGTCTTCCCCCGCTGGGGTCCCACCTGTGAATCAGTCCTCCGTGGGGTCCCCTCTACCCCTAAGGGCAGGGACACTGGGTATGCCCACGCTGGGGACCCACCCGTGAAATGAGCCTTCGTGGGGTCCCCTCTACCCCTAAGGGCAGGGACACTGGGTATGCCCACGCTGNTCCATTCAATCTCCCCTATACGTCAGCGGAGGGCGTGACCAATAGGAGCAGCCCTACAGCCCGGCACCGCCTGGCCCCGCCCCATCGGGCCACGAGCACCGCCCCGCGAGCGCGCGCGGCCCCTTAAAGGGCCCCGCCACCCCGTGCAGCCCCCGTCGCCCCACGCAGCGCCGCCGCCCGGTCCACGCTGTCCCTCTGTCCCTCTGTCCCTCCGTCCGTCCGTCCTTCCGTCCTCCCGAGCCATGCGGATGCTCGTCCTCCTGCTCTGCACCGGCGTGACCTGTTGCTTGGCGGCGGAGACCGCGCTGCTGGGGGGAGGTGGGTGAAACGCGGACCCACGCGGGACGGGGAAGCACCCCCGCGGGGGATTTTTGCTCATTCCGGGGTTGGGCTGAAGCAGGTTCCGAGGCGCTTTGCTGACCCTCCTCTCCTCTCCCTGCCCTTTGCAGATGGCAGCATCCCCGAGCTGCTGGAGGACACGCGGGACCGTGTGCCCCCACGCGCGGCGCAGGTGAAGTTCAATCTCCGCTCCGCGCAGGACAGCGAAGAGGATGGTTGCGCGCTCACCATCGGGCAGCGCGAGCGTCTGGAGGAGTGCAGGTTCAACGTGACAGCCAAAACCTTCCTCATCATCCACGGGTGGACGGTGAGTCCCGGGGATCCCACGCGGCTCCGGGTGATGCTCGGTGGCCGATCCGGCTGCTTAGGGAGTAGCCTGCCCTGGACAGGGGCTGCGTCGTGGGAATAGGGGGGATTTGGGACAATTCTGCACGTTTTGGGCACTGGGGACTCGCGGGAGGTGCACCTGAGGTCGCTGGAGCAAATGAGGTGGAGCAGAGTTAAAAATTTGGAGTCACCCCACTCATCTCAAGGTCACATCTGTGGAATGTGAACGTGATAAAGGGAACGTGAGGTTTTCCCTAAAATCCATTTTTGAATGTAATAAAAGGAACTGGAGATTTTTCCCTAAAACCCACCTAACTGAAGGGGGCACTTGGCTTCACACCCAATTCTGTAATTTTTAATTCTGGAATTTTTAATAATTCTGGAATTCCACAGTTTTGAACTTCTGCTCCATCATCTCTATGAAAAAGAAATGGGACAAACAGATTGTATCAAGCTTCTTTCTGCTGCATCTGATGTGGGACCAGGGGACTTATCAGCTCTACCAACTGGTGGTGCTAGGGCAGGCAAAATAATTTTGCAATCCATCAGAATTTCTGAAACTCTTAAGAAAAAAAGAGTGATAAGGTGGCACGTTAACGAATGCCTCCCCCTCCTGCCTTAAAGGCGAGGTGGCTAATTATAGCCAGAGCCTCTCAAAACCTGTTTTTCTTTCCCCATTAAGTGCAGTGCTGAGGAATGGAGCACTGCAGCCGGAGCGGAATATGTAAATGATATGCAAATAAGTGAGAAATATGTAATGTGGGTCCCGGCAGGTGGAAACTAACACCTGAATCTCTTTCTAGATGAGTGGCATGTTCGAAACCTGGCTGGGGAGCTTGGTGGCTGCTCTTCAGGAGAGGGAGAAGGATGCCAATGTGGTGGTGGTGGATTGGCTGACGCTGGCCCACCAGCTCTACACCGATGCCGTCAACAACACGCAAATTGTTGGAAAAAGCATCGCGAGGTTGCTGGACTGGTTACAGGTAACAGGAATTAAGGATAGGTTCTGTTGTAATGCTCCACGAGGTTGCACAAGGGAACGGAGCTCCAACTCTCACTAGTGGGGAAGGTTCTGGTGTAACCCAAAGCCCAAGGGTTGGCGGGGTGATGGGTCATGGCTAACATGCTGTAGGGCTTTCCTGAGAGACTCGGCTTTGCAGCATCCTCAGATTAGTGATGTTGAGGTGGACTTCAAATTTAGGAGTCCTTCCTCCCACCTGAGCAATGTGAACTCAGGAGCTGGGTGTTCAAAGTCAACGTTGGTCCAAGAAGGAGAAGGAGAAGGCCCCCGGTGCCACGCTTGGCACTTGAGTCCGTGGCCAGGGCTGAGGGCTGCTGGGGAGAGGTTCCTCCAGATGCTGCTCGAACCAAAAAAAAAAAAAAAATCATAATTGGGGTTGAAAGCTGGGTGCTGTGGTTGGGGGCAAACCACAAGTGCCATCCAAACCACTCAACCTGTACTTGTCATGATGAAATCAAGAATGAAGCATGCTTGGCTGCCCCTCCCTCCAGTCTCTTAGAATTAATACTTTAGAGACCTGCAAAGAGGAGCAGGGCCAGATACTGTCAAAGATTATCAAATTATTGAATTATCAAATAATTAAATTATCAAATATTTTTTTTCCCTGTAGGAGAACCCGCTCTTCCATCTGGAGAACGTCCACCTGATCGGGTACAGCTTGGGCGCCCATGTCGCCGGCTTTGCTGGTAACCACGTCCACGGGACAATAGGCAGAATTACAGGCAAGTGGCTTTTTAAGCAGTTTCTTACCCTTTCCTTAGCAGCTGTGAGTTTCCCCGAAGATGCTCGTTTCCTGTGCTGCTGCGATGTGGTTTTGAGCTTGCTCATTCAGAAATAAAGTTTCCTGAGAATGGGTCTCTTCACATGAGAAAATACCTTATTTTTGAACCCCAAACGTAGGGGAGGTTCGATGAAAAACCTTTCAGGGAACAACCTGGTCTTGAGTATATTCGAAATTAAATGTGGGTTCAAAACAAGTCCAGTTCAAACTCAGAACATCCCAAATCCATCATGGGATTGCAGATGCAGGGAATTTTTTAAATTTTTTTTGTCCTGTGCGGGTGGTGAGACACTGGTCCAGGTTGCCCAGAGAAGCTGCAGATGCCCCATCCCTGGAGGGGTTCAAGGCCAGGCTGGATGAGGCTTTGAGCAACCTGGGCTAGTGGGAGGTGTCCCTGCCCACAGCAGGGGGTTGGAACTTGATGGTCTTTAAGGTCCCTTCCAACCCAAACCATTCTGTGATTCTGTGAAAAGTGGTGTGGGACATCTTTATTTGTTCCCTCAGTGAAGAAATCCTGGGGGACAGTATCTGCAAGGAGGCACCTGGTTAGGAGGGATGCTAGCAGCAGGCTCCTGGCTCTATTCCATACAAAATAATCCAGTTTCTTACCTGGCTTCTTGCTTTTTGTCTCAAACACCAGGCTTGGACCCAGCTGGCCCTATGTTTGAAGGAGTTGACCCTAGTAAGCGCCTCTCCCCAGATGATGCTGACTTTGTGGACGTCCTGCACACCTACACAAGGGAGACGCTAGGCGTTAGCATCGGGATCCAGATGCCTGTAGGCCATGTTGACATCTACCCCAACGGGGGAGACTTCCAGCCTGGCTGTGGTTTAAGCGATGTCTTGGGAGCCATCGCCTATGGGAGTAAGTTCTTGTTACTTACTTTGCCTCTGGTCAGTGGAGACTCCTCACAAATAGACTTGGGGATGATCTGATTTACAAATTGGAGGAAACTATTTTTTCCTTCTTAACTACCTGTACTACTGGAGATAGTTGCTAGAAACTAGACCTGCTTTTAATTCTTAAGTAGCATCTTCTCACTCTAACACCTGATCATAAACGATGGTCTTATGCTGGGTCTAGAACCCTCTTTAAACCTCTCTTCATGGTAGAGACTAAGTGAATGGTCCTATTCAAGTGTCTTCCACTGACCTCTAGAATTGCTACTGGTTGAAAAACATCCAAGTTTGGCCATGGTCAACTCATGTTGGGCTACAAAAAGTCATATTGTATCTTACCAGCTGCTGGGGTGATGAATGCTTAAACAAAATGTATCCCTTGCAACTCTGCTCCTCTAGCAATTGGTGAAGTTGTTAAATGCGAACACGAGCGGTCTGTGCACCTCTTCGTGGACTCCCTCGTGAACCAAGATAAACAAAGCTTCGCCTTTCAATGTACCGATTCCAGTCGCTTCAAGAAGGGCATCTGCCTGAGCTGCCGCAAGAACCGCTGCAACGGCATCGGCTACAACGCCAGGAAAACGCGCAACAAAAGGAACAGCAAGATGTACTTAAAAACGAGAGCCGACATGCCGTTCAAAGGTATGTCTCTTAAAAAGAGCATGATCTCATCTCTAGAAGTGGATTCTCAAAGTTGATATTGGGAAAGATGTAGATGTAGAAGTGTAGAATCATAGAATAGTTTTAGTTGGAAGGGACCATGGAGGTCATCTAGTCACACCCCCCTGCCATGGGCAGGGACACCTTCCACTAGACCAGGTTGCCCAGAGCTCCATCCAACCTGACCTTGAATGTTTCCAGGGATGGGGCATCTCCCACCTCCCTGGGCAACCTGTGCCAGTGTTTCACCACCCTCAGCGTAAAATATTTCTTCCTTATACCTCATCTAAGCCTCCCATCTTTTAGTTCAAAACCAGGCATTAGTCTTTTTGTGTTACCTGGCTGTGTTGCTGCTCTGTGGCATCACTGTACTCCTTCCTCTTCATAAATTTGGCTCTGGCCATAAGGACACTTGGAGCAGGACTACAGCTTATAGACATCATACTTGCAAGACCACCCAACCTTAGAGCAGTGTAAGGTTTGGGGAGCCCTCCCCAGAGTGGACCTGTTGTGTAAACATCAACTTTATAATCAGTAAAGGCAAAAAAAAAGTGATCAATGATGTCTCAATAAAGAAAAGCTCTAGCCTTTGCCAGCCAACATGATTTCCCAAAGAGCGTTGCTGGACAATGTTGTCTCTTAACCAAGTTGCTTCCGTCTCTGCTCTCCTTGTTTCTCTCCAGTCTACCATTATCAGATGAAAATGCACGTCTTCAGCTACAAGAACTTGGGAGAGGCAGATCCCACTTTCTCTGTCACCCTTCATGGCACTAACGGAGACTCAGAACCTCTCTCTCTGGAAATGTAAGTAAGCTGGCCTGTTGTGCCTACCTAGGTAAGAAGGCCACTGGGACTAGACAAGGTGCCATCATTCTGGTAACACTCGCCTAGCAGCCTGACTTCATTGCTATTTCAAACACTTTCCATCCACTAGCTTAATTATAATTTATTGCTGAGAAAGCAATTTGATACACCCAGTCCTCTGCATCCTAGCCTTCATGGCTCATTGTTGAAATGCTTTGTTTTGCCTTGAGAGGTAGTCTGGAGGCACCCGTATCTCTGGAGGCATTATTGACCTCCTGTAGCCTCTCCTAGCAAAAACACAGGGTCTGAAATTCACCCTTAAGGTGTAGAAGGATGGCTGAGATGAATACACGAGGCATTGTATTGAACCAGGTACCCAAGTTCACCTTCATTAGTGTCATCGGTAATTAACCAGTGACAGTTGAATGTGGAGCTCTTGACAATCTGCAAAGGGCTCTGTTTAAGAGCGTGGAATGAAGGAACATCTGGCATGCTTCCATAAGGAAGAAATGTTGAGTCTCTACTTGTCTTCCAGGCTTGATCAAATTGGTCTAAACGCTACTAACACCTTCCTGGTCTATACGGAAGAGGATATGGGTGAACTCTTAAAAATAAAGCTCACCTGGGAGGGAACATCTCAGTCATGGTACGATCTATGGAAAGAGCTGAAGAGCTACTGGTATCGGCCTGCGAAGTCAGCCCAGGAACTGCATATCAGACGTATACGTGTGAAATCTGGGGAAACGCAACAGAGGTAAGAGTTGTGTTAAAATGCACGTGAGCCAACTCGAAATTTCAATCGAAAGGAGAAATATTCAGAATGTAGTGAGAAATGTTGGCGTTTGGAGATTAGCTGGTACCCTGAGCTGTCTGTCATCTTTAGTGATGATCTTGTAGCACCAGCTCATGCTCCGTCGTGGTGGAGGAGACCGGGTTACGTGCCACCATGAAGTTGCAAATTAGGCTTTAAGCAAAACTAGACACTGCAGATGAGATTCGAGATGTTATTTTGCTTTATTTAGACACTGTGACCCTGTCTTGCCTGGGGACTAAATTAGCCTACTTAGATTGTACTTGAAGGGTTAAAGTATGGCAGTGCCAAAAATACCAAAATATAGATGGGCACAGCTATTATTTACATCCATCATGTGCTGATTTGGCACAAGCTAGCCCGGTAGATATTTTGCACCGTAGTTTCTACCATCTATGATATGTAGGGGTAGTAGAAGCAAAGATCCCCAAATAAAATATTGAAGCAGGAAATAAAACAGCCACTCAACAGGCTAATGATGTGTCAAGATGCTCCATAGGAAGGATGTCAAATCCAACAACTTGTCCTAGAATTAGTGGTAATCCTTATTGCATGTTATTTGTTAATCATAGAGACAACAGGTACCTTCTCTTGACTTTCATTAATTCCTCCTAGGTTTGCTTTCTGTGTGGAGGATACCCAGCTCACCAGTATATCTCCTGGCAAAGAGCTCTGGTTTGTGAAGTGCGCAGAGGACTGGCGGAAGAGGTAGGGGAAAAAAAAATCAGCTAAGAGAAATTCTGCCTGATGTGTGTGGCTGTGCTGGGATGAGTGGAACCAGTTGGATTGTTTGTTTGTTTGTTTAGACTCCTGAAACCTTTTTTCTTTCAAAAAAAACCCAAACAACCACTAATAAATTCTAGCCCAACATACCCAGCTATTAGACTTAATTTATGTCATAACTAGATGATATTATCCTCACTTCTAATCTTGGTTTATCATCTTGTACCTTTACATCATCCCTGGGTCTAAAGAACCTATCTGCTCACTGTCATGGTAGATGCCAAAAATGAGGGGCTACCAATACCCAAGATCCTTGCAATAGTGGAGAGCTGATTAGAGGCATCTATTAAGGGCTGTAAATCAGGAAAGCTGGGAGTAAGCAGGGTTTGTTTCAGCCTAGTAGAAGATCTTGAGCTGCCAAGAAATCTCTTGATTAAAGCCTGAGCTCAGCTGGCTGAGCAAGACCCAACCGGGGACTTGCCATGGTGTTACGGTACCAGCTCCTCCCGCTTCATCTCTGGCTATGCTGTTCTCTCCTGGTTCAGGAAAATGTAAGCTCAGCCCTTGCCAGAGCATCTCAGCCCTGCTTAACCTTTGTGGGACTTTCCAGACACCTGTGATCAGTCCTAAGAGCATGACTTCCAGTAAGTCTGTTTTTTTTTCCAGTAAGTCCATGTTTTGAATGAGTCCCTGCTCGTTTGACTAGATGATGCTCTCCTTCAGCCGAAGCCCAGCCTTTTGGCCTCTCTTAAATTGCAATTTGTCAACCTGGAGCTTTGGCACTTACTAATCCAGAGACAAAGTGCTTGTTAGGGCTAGCAAAGCTCAGCTCAGAAACACAAGCTGGTCCCATTCCAGGTTTGGCAGAAGCCAGCAAGCCATGCTACACATGGTAGCAAACAATCCTGTGATGGAACCCCTGTGCAAAAAATTGTTGTGCTGCCACAAGTCTTGAAAGATTGAGTAAATATTCCTGCAGGTGCAATAAAAGGCTGGTTTGATACATGACTCTATGACCCCTGTAAAACAGAATTGCTGGCAGATGTGCCCTTCCTGCTTAGTCCCAGCTTTTCCACGAGGGAGAGGAGCAGATCCGAGCTCCAAAGCACTGTGGTTTCTAGGAAATGATCCTTCTTCCCAAAGATGATGAGCAACTGCTCTCTGTTCCTGCCAAGTCCCTGGAATATTATAGTTCCCTACTTGGGGATGGAGTCTGCAAACATCTGTCCACCCTGCATGCAGCTGAACAGGCAGAGTCGAGCGTCAGGACCTGTAATTTCTCTCTGCAGCCTATTTGCGTGTGTAATGTCTGCTCCAGGCTCTCCTCGAGTAGCTACCAGGCAAAGTGCTGCTTTGACGGAATCAAATACCAACCTGGACTGTCCAAACCTGTTCCTAGTGTCCCAGAGTTCCTCAGGAATTCTTTCCTACTCCTTTTAACATCTGCATTTAACTAGATATTTTTTTTTCTTCTCTGCTTTTTCCAGATCTGTCTCCAATTCACTCTGAAGATTTTACTCTAAAGACTCACCACCGAGCAGCCTAGCTGCCTGGAGACCACGCAGGTGGCAAGATGCTCTGGCAAAAACCTGGCTTGATAGCACTTAAAGCTCTTCAGGACAAACCATCTTGGACCAGATGCAAGAACCTGAGGAGCAACGATGGACTGTGGTCGTAGACCTAGAATTGCTAAAACTCCATTCTGCCTTCCCCAGGGAGCCTGGTTTGTGCATTTAACCTTACCTTGACCTGGCACACGCTGCGTTTCCCACCCTGCTCCCATTCATCAGGACCACGGATGAGATTGTCACAGCTCAAGACCTCAGCGATGATCTTCTGGTCTGCCACCAGTGGAGCTGAGAAGATAACCACACCAACCGCCCATCAGACCATTGGCGACAGAGCTGCTGAGAAGAAATCTAACATCTAGCGTAGGAGTTTCCATGGGTCCAGTAGCACTATGGGATGTGGGAAGACAAGACCAGCACAGGTCAAGAATGTGGGGTTGGTTGTTCAGGGGAGGGGTGGGAAGAAGCACAATGCCACTTAATTTCAAGTTGTCCTTTGCTTGCCTTAAATAATCCGTCCTGTGTCCAGCTGATAACGAAATCTCAATATATTATCTTATGAGAAGGTAGGAATCCATCCTCACGGTACCCAGGGCAGAACACAGTGCAGATGGCAGGTGATGGTGGTGGTGGATGCTCCTTGGTCCCCACTCAGCATCCACAGCAAGACTGTCCGGTCTCAATGCTCTCTTTGCAAAAGGCAAATGGCAGCTGCCCTTCTACTGACTGGAGAGGATGAGGAAGGTAATGACCCGTACTGCTTGAGGAGAGCTTTGCACCAGTCCCTTCAACTACTGAGAGAGCGTTCACCTCTGTTCAGATGCTGTTGTAGTACCAGTATAATTAAAATCTTATTTTTAGTGCAAAATATTGAACTGAGCCAAACAGACAACATCCTACCCTCATTGCCACAACATCCCGGTTGGATTCCCTGGTGCTGGGTGAACTTGGCTTTGCTTCAAGTTTGACAGACTCTACAGCTGTCCTACAGCAGAGTGAACCTTCACAGAGGTGAACTACTTTTTTTTTCTTTTTTGGAAGGAGACTTGGTGTAACAACTCTTGAACTTTTGGCGTGCAGAAAGGCAATCTCAAAAAAAATGGTGTTGCCAGATGGTGCACTGGGTTCTGAAGGCTTTTAGCAAGTACTTCTCATTCTCTGAGCTTCTGTAGAGCTTCAGTCCAACCAAAGCAAGCACATTTGGGGATATTTTCCTTTTTTTTTTTCTTCTGTTTTTCCAAGTTTTTATGCAAAGACTTCAATAACTGAAGCCTTTGCTAAGAGGCTGTGACTTGTCACCATGCCGTACTTTGAGTGGTTTCAAAGCCCTGTTTGTATATTGTGGTTTTTGTATGACTTAAAAACATTATTTATTTCTCATATTGTACATATGTAAAGATTTAAACGTCTTGGTTTCGAGCAACAGTTTTTATAAGCCTTAAGATGAAAAAAAAAAAAATAAAGGGCTTTGTAAAAATCAATGAAGTCTTATTATTGATCTCCCCCAAGCTTTGACGTGCCTTGCCAGAACATCAGCATATGGCCATGGCCATCTTCTCCCCCTCCTGGAGATCACCGAGACCAGCAGAAAGGGGCCTTAACCTTTCCTCCCCTGGTATTTTCTTTCAGCCATAGCAATACCACTACTGCTTTTGGCTGGGAGAATCCAAGATTTTGGGTTATTTGTCCTTCATGGCCATCACAGTGAGCACCCTAGACTCTGGAAAGACCATTGCTGTTGTGCCAGGCTGTCCGGGACATGTCAGGACAAAATCCCTCTTCTACCTCCTACATTAATGCTTTTTTCCTCCATTTAATTTATATATATTGTTTGTTTGTTTGTTTGTTTTTTCCCCTGAAATGCTTCACCTTGGCTTGACTTGACTAGTTAGCCCATTGGTGAACACTTCTAAGAAAACTTGCCCAGTCCTGGATCATTGAGTTTTCCCAGCAGCCAGACCATGAAGTTGAAGGAAACCTCTCCGGGCTCTGCCTATCCCTGACACAAACTGGTGGCACGAATCCAGCAGCAGCAGCAGGACTTTCCAAACAAAGTAAATGACCTCCAAGCTGCAAAAGATTTACCCAAATTTACTTAGTTAACCTTTTCCTACGAAAAACCCCATCAACAGCTGACTGCAAGGAAAACAACCTTCAGCGATTTGTCCAAGTGATGGGGAAGATGTCTGATGCTTGTAGGGCCCCCAACTATTCTGCACCCCAGAGCTGGAGGGTTTTTTTTTTCTGATGTGTTCCTGGGGGGCTACCTTCCACGCTGTGCAAAGGGGGGGACACTAATACCACAAGTCATTCCAGCCATCTGAGACTCATTTTTTGCACGGGATGCAGCTGCAGCACAAGGGTTTCTGCCTCTTGCAGGGTGAGGGGCTGGCCCCTTTCCCATCCAGCTGCTCTCTACAAGGAAAAGGGGGAAGAATAAAAGGTCAGAAGAGAGGAGGTACAGAATGCAGTTTAACATCCATGGGCATCCTCCTCCAGGTATCTGGGCTTTCACACAGCACATGTGGGCTTCCAGCCACCTGGCATCCCTCCTCCTCCTCCAGGGTTTATTTGGAATTGCTTCTTCACAGACACTCCATTCAATCCCACGAGTCGTGTCCCACCAAATGTCAGGCTGGTTCTCTGGAGGAACAATTCATCCCACAAGATGAACTCTTTAAGACCCTCCTCGCTCTCATAGATACCCATAGAATCACAGAATGGTTTGGCTTGGAAGGGACCTTAAAGATCATCTAGTTCAACGCCCCTGCCATGGGCACGTCCCACTAGCCCAGGTTGCCCAAAGCCTCACCCAGCCTGGCCTTGAACCCCTCCAGGGATGGGGCATCCGCAGCTTCTCTGGGCAACCTGGGCCACTGCCTCACCCCCCGCACAGGAAAACATTTCTTCCCAACACCTCATCTAAATCTCCTCTCTTTCAGCATAAAACCGTTCCCCCTCATCCTATCCCTCCAGCCCCTGATCAAGAGTCCCTCCCCATCTCCATTCCCCAATGTAACACCCCCTTCCTTTGGCTGTTGCTCTGCGATGGGTCAGCAGAAGTCCCTGACACGGGAGGTGCTGGTTGTCTCAGACAGTTTCCAAGCTACAAAAAAATCCTGAGTAGAATAAATACAAGACAACAGCTGTGCTCAAGAAGAGAAAGTCCAGCCCATCCTTTTGGGAACAAGGACAGCGCACTCTCTGCTGGCTTCCCATCCCAAAATAATCCGCCAGGTAAAGCTTTCCAGCGGTCCCCAAAAGCAGCCTCACTGAAAGATGTCCATGACTGTCCAAGAAACCCAAGATCCTGCTCCTTGGCCCTCAATAACAAGTTGTAATTTTACGCCTGTTGAGACGCTGACATTCCAACATAAATTATACAGCTCATTGACTTCCCGGCGATCCCGGCCAGCCCGGCAGCAAACACAAAGAATCCGGCGACTTTTGCAAATCTGTGCAAAAGCATTGGGAGACCCAATGCTGCCCAGAGGGATGGGTAACACAGCTTGACCCAGAGCTGACCCACATTTCAAACAAAAATCAGATCACATTTTACTGCTCGATTGCAGGTTTTTTCCCCTCTATCTCCCTCCTTTCTAGGTTGTTTTGTAGCTGTTTCACAAAGCTTTAGGATGTTTATAGCAAACTGGATAAAGGAGACACAAAGTGCAAACACTCCAAATCTTTTTCTTCTGACCCGACTTATAAAAAGATTGAAAAATGAGAAAAAGGACCAATAAAAGAAGACATTCCAGGCCATGCTGTTCCACCTCTAGCCAGCTGTCCTAATTATTGCAAACAGGCAAACCAGCTCCAACAAAGTACGAAACTACAGGAGACTTGGACCAAACCTTAAGGCAAATCTGGTTGATTTATTTTTTTTCCATCTTTCCATATGGCTTTCCATATCCCATTTTGGCTGAAAGCAAACATATCCCACCAAATTATGAAGGGAAAGCCCACATCCAGCTTAGCTGGAGCTAAGCAAGGATACTGAAACCATCTTGCTCCCATGCCATAAACTCTGCAGATGTTCATGAGAACATCCTTGCTCTGTAGATCTGTGAATCAACCAAATCTGTCTTTTTTTTTTTTTAATAATCCATTAAAGAAACGGCCCTGGAAAAGCTGGATTATATATTTTTCCAAGCATTGCAACGGAGGGAACTTCCAGTGATGGATCTCAAACTATCAGTTGGATAATAAAGGTTGAAATTTCTCTCTGCATTTCAGAATGATGGATCTGGCTGGCTTGCGGATGACTAAGGTTATTCAGAAAGCCTCCTGCTCACTATACAAAGAGCTTATTAGTGCTGACTTTATTGTTGAGGAACACAGATCCATGTGATGGTCATCGCTAACCTGCACGGCTGTGAATAACCTCAGAGCACAAATGGAGGAAGGCTGGGAGTAAGAACTGCACGATTCTCCTTTCCACAACCAGGCAAGGCTGCAATCCTCAATGTGCAAATAACTGAAAACACAAACACTGCAAAATCAACCGATGGCACAAGAAGATTAACAGCTTTACCTTTGGATTGCTCCATAAGTCAGGGACAGAGACAAACCCCAGATGCCTTGACCTTGGATGACTGCTGAGCATGCACACCAGAAGTGTGCATGGGCTTCTCTTCTGAGCAGTTTTCATAGGCAGAAAAAATAGTTGAAGGGCTCCTTTCACTTACTGAAGCTTTCTTCTGCTTGTTCTGCCTGGTCTAGTATGGTCTACACCCTCATCCCAGTATAATATGCCAGAAGGTGAAGGAAAATGAAAATTAAAAGGGAGAAAATCATCAAATGGTTTGGGTTGGAAGAGACCTTAAAGACCAGCGAGTTCCAACTGGTGGGCAGGGACACCTTCCAGTAGACCAGGTTGCTCAACACCTCATCCTGTTGGGGTAGAACAGCCATTTCCAGAAAAGCAGCAGCATGTTTACACATTGTACACATTAAACGATTGCTGTAAGCAAAGCTGCAAAAGCAGGGACATGTTCGTTTTTCTGCAAGTTGTATCTGCAAAGCTTCCTCCTGTCCGAGAAGGCTCCAGAGTCCTCAAGAGCTCTGACCTGCCTTTGCACAAGTTCAGGTTCACGTGCTGGGGCACTGCTCGGTCGGACACGCACGCCAAACACAGCTAAACACGTGCACGAGTCTTCCAGCTGCATTCCCTTTGAAATCTGCAGGAGTTTTTCTTCCGACTCCAGCAGAGGTCTGGTGGGTTGTAACCTACAGAGGGATGCTGGTCCAGGAGGGTGGCAGAAACTGAAATGTCTAGGTGAGGACCGTGCTCTGCACTTCGTAAGACTGATTGCAAAAGGCATAAATTTTGAAAAGTTCAACTTCATACACTTTTTTTTTCCTGTTTCTTCTTCCCATCGCTCTCAGTTACTCGCCTAAATTCCTGTCTGAAGTCCAAGCCACATGCTGCCTCCAAGCCAGCTCCAGCAACAACATCAAAGCGCTGACCTAGACTGATTCCGTGTTCCGGCCAACAGCTACTTAACAGGACACCATGAACTTTCTATCTAGTGCATCTTCCCAAAACTGAGCCAAAAGAAGCTCCATTTTTTGGTTTTTTTTTGTTGTTCGTTTGGGTTTTTTTTTCAATTTGTTCCAAATATTTTCAATTAACTTTTACTGCTCTGGAATGGGATTTTAGTGTTCTCTGTATTTGTTTCCCCTTTCCATCTGGAAGAGCATGAGAAACAACTGGAGAAAACCCACCAGCTATGGGGGAGAAGCAATGAACCTCATTGTATACATTAAAAGCTTTTGAATGATCAAGGAAAAAAATGGGGGGAAAAAAAAGAGGAAAAAAAAGCTTCTATGTTTCCTTTTCTTTTAGTCCTATTACAAGTTACTAAATAGTAGGGGGAAGCGAGGACAAAATCAAATAGGCTTACGATATTTAAATAGATACTATCTCCTTAAGATATTAGCCACTAATACTGGAAATAACTGGGACAGGAGAACATACACAGAAAAATTTTCCACTCTTCCACTTACATTAAAATTGTATGTTAAAAAAAATAAATTTATGTTATTTCAAATTACATCCTCTACAGGCCACCAGAACCAAAGCCAAGCTCTGCTGTTCTCCATTACTTTCCAGAAACCATATAGAAGACAACATCATTACCCAGGAGGTTATTCCCACCACCATCGCTGAGAGCATCCAAGGCCAACCTCCATTTCAGAGAATCATGGAATGGTTTGGGTTGGAAGGGACCTTAGAGATCATCGAGTTCCAACCCCTGCCATGGGCAGAGACACCCTCCACTAGACCAGGTTGCTCAAAGCCTCATCCAACCTTACCTAAACTTGTGTCCCATTTGAGAACTGGAGTTGAAGGACCAGGTCCTCCCCCATCCAGGCTCCCTGCCATGCCCAGGGTGGATCCGTGGTGGTCATAGAATCATAGAATCATTCAGGTTGGAAAAGACCTCGAGGACCATCAAGTCCAACTGTAAACCCAACACCACCCAACCCACTAAACCATGTCCCGAAGCACCACATATACATGGTTATTCTTCTGTCATACAACAGCAGAGCTTTGCTCTCTGCTCATTCCATCATTTGGATTTTTTTTTTTCTCCAATCAGGTAAAGCCACCTGCAGCACCTGCTTTACACCAGCTCCAGACCTGGCCCAGAGAATTCATCCAGCTGCTTGCTGTCAGGGGCTGATTTACACCTTGGGAGAGGGGCACAGGAGCAAGAATGTTTGTAAAGTGAGAATGATTCATTCCCCTTATTAGTTCAGCATCCTTCAGAAGGCACACTATGTCAGCCCCATTCAGCAGCCCTTTTATTTATTATTTTATTCCTGCATAATCTGTGCTCCAAACAAAGATGTACATTGTTCTGCTCCATGGCTGACAAACAAAACCTGTTTGTTTTTTTTTTTAAATTCCTGCCGTGTTGTTTTCTCCCAGTTTTGCTGAATCAGCTTGTAACTTCCATTAAAAAAAACACAAAACCAAAAGACTATTTCTTTAAGAAAGAAGCAAAATCTGTTTTTCTAATCCCACTAAGTTGCCTCCTTACACAGCTTCAACAGCATTTTGTTGCTCCGACAAGCCAAGGGGCTGTTTGTACCAGTTTACCCAGACTGCTCTGCCCAGAACATCCCATAGCTTTAATGGGACCGAGCTCAAGGAACAAAGCAAAGGGCTCAGTCCAGGCTTGGGCACATACTAATGTAGCTTTTTCACCCAGCTTTTGGGGGGGGAAAAATAAATAGTGGTTAACATGGAGCAGTTGAGGTCTAGCAGGTTGCAGATTTTAGGAGCTGTTAATTTAAATTTTGCTCTGAATGGATCCACCACCCCATAACAGAAAGGTCCAGGGAAGGTCACAAGAAAAAAAATAAAAATCTCAGTGCCTGTTGGACTGCAGATGGTCTCTGTACCCATTGCAATGAGAACTGATCTGTTGCAAAATACACACCAAGTATCTCCCTTCCTGGCGGCTGGACTCCTGTTGACCGTCCAGAGTCTCTGGAGATGATGCTGAAGCAATCCCAGATATGATATTTTGACTGGCTGGCTGACCACAACAAGGGTCTCTGGTCATGGCACAGAACAGCAAAGTAGATCCAAGGTTGGTCGTCAACAACTTAAGGACAAGCCTAAGGTCACAGACTAGCCCAGACATACCAAATCTGCTACAAACCCCTCAGAAAATTGCCGAAACTGGACTGTGAGGTTGTTGGTTTCTGTTACTACAGGATGCTTGAAGCCCCCCCAGGTATTTGGGTCTTGAGCCCAGAAATTCCCCAACAGCATTCCCATAATTCGCCATTCTCGCTGCACTGCCCAACCACAATTCCAGGTGAAATTGCCCCAGGGCTGGATGGGAGCTGCCTGTTGAGTCTTGGGAGGTGGGAAAGGATGTCACCGGTAACTCAGCCTGGTTGTAGGTGATTTTCAAGGATGAAATCTATTGAAACATCTATGCTGGCCCCATCTTGAGCTTGCGGTTTCTTTCTTTGAGCTGAAAGTCTGATGGCTTCAGACAATTTCACTGCAGCTCAACAGCAAACACAGGGTGATGCTGAGGGGCATATGAAGGCTACCAAGGGACATCTTACAACATGCAGGCGTGACCCCAGCTATCCATATGGCAATCCTGAACACAGCTGTAAATACAGGTTACAATTAGCAGAAACATATGGTCCCCCTCAACCTCACACGTGGCATCAAGGACCAGCATTGGCCAAGGGTGAAAAAAGGACACACTTATTTTGACGTCTTCTTCCATGGCAGGAGAATGTTATCAGAGCTCCTGCCTAATGGAAGTCTGCAGAAGAAATAGTCCCTGATGTTGGGTCATCAAGCAGTAGCTTGGAATTCCCAGTTTCTGGGTACAGTCTGGTCCCCAGCATGTTACTGGCACCCTCGATGGAATACACCAGAATGACAACATTACTGCTGAGGCCCCTTATTAATCCTGTGAAGTCCTTTGTGTTCATCATCTGCTGTTATCTTGTCCCTTATTCTTCAGAACACCCAGAAATCAAGTCTAAGATGGTAATACTCCCTGCAAAAAAAAGCCCTTTCCTACAGCAGAGAAGACCATAAAACCTAAACCAGAGGTCCCAGACCAGTTCTCCAGCATATTTGCAAGCTCTCCTGTGAGAACCGGGTGTTTTATGGACTTCGTAGTTGATGCTTTCACTCATCAAGAGACAAGAAACACAGGTTTTGCACTGGAGTTTCTACATTTTCAGGAATTTCGGTCTTGGAGCACCCCAGATTCCTAGATCTGTAGATAAATCTTCTTCTCAAGTCTACGCTCACCCACACCCTTCCTTGACCTCTTTCTTGTACCTTCTGGAAAAACTGTCCCAAGCACAGCAAGAGGACACTGGAGCAGATCTCAAACTGCATTTGGTGTGAAAAAAACAGAGAGTTCAGGTTATTAAAAAGATGCTTTTATTTCCAAGAGGAACACAAGGTGGGGAGTGCCTCCTACCATGTCTTTGGCATCCTCCCACCATGAAGGGGTCCTGCCCTGGGCTGGGGTTCTCTGCATACGGAACAGAGCATAAAAAACCCAAGGGAGCTCCCCAGACAACCAACAACTGCTGCAAGAAGCACATAACCTCACTTGTTTGCCTTTAGACCTCACTGACAAGAAGAGAAACCAAGTTAGAAGAATAAAAAGAAACAGGAGCGCAGTATAGGATGAGTTTTGGAACATATGGGGTACAGTGGAAGGGGAAAAAGTGCATGCGTGCACCTTGTCTAAATTGTCAGACTCCTGAGGAATATGGTCTGTGGAGCTGAAATATCCATCTAGCTATTGATATACACAATAATAATGATAATAAAACCAGTAAACCATGATAACTCATCTGCAGTTTCTATATTGATGTCTTTATCCCTTTTTCCTTAAAGAAAAAAGAAAATCACAGGGAACTCATAACAGCAAAATTTGAGGTCCAACTTAAATGCCCAAGATGAGGATGCAATAGCTGACTTTTTGGAATTTAATCCTCCATCTCACCCAAATTACAGCCCACTTAAAATCTTCTTTGTGGGTACAGGGAACAACATCGAAAGCTTTATCAGTTTCCACGTAGTACAAAAAGATCTTTCCAGAGTCAGCATCTTACATCAGTATATTGCCTTGATCCACCAAACCCATAATCTCCCTAAAGGAATGAGAAGGCTTGTTTGGACAAAAATCTGCCGAGAAGCCCAGCATTCATAGGTCTGCACTGGCAAAGAACTGGGAGCAAAACTACTGGTTTATCCATTTTTTAAAACAGGAAAATAGCAAACAAGGAACTGTCTAGTAAAATCATCACTGCTAGGCTGTAAAAAAACAGAAGAAATCTTGAAGACATTGTATCAGACACGGTAGCATCTGAACCCTATTTGCTACCAAGGAGAACAAACTAACCTATATTTTTCTTTGTCTCTCATAAACCAGTTTTTTTTTTGTTTCAAACCAGCTTTACGGAGTCTGGCTCTGCAATATGATTTTTTTTTTTTCTTGCCCAAGTTGAAGGCTAATCCATTTTTCTCTCATCTGGAAACACCTTACAACAACATACTCCGCACTAACAGAGTGCCTTTAATCTTGGCTGAAGTGTTTATGGACCATGGGCCTCATTCCCCTTGGAGCCGCATGTGTACAAGCTGGTGCTGGTTGGGAGAGAGGTGAATTAAAGGTGGGCAAAAATCACTGCAGCATGTGCAAAAGAAGAATTAACTCCATATGAAGCCCATTTGGCTCTGGCAGGGCCCATTTATTTTCTCTGTTTTTCTTTATTCCTGGTTATTCCTGCTGTTCAGCATAAAGAGAAGATAACAAGAAGATTGTCGATCACCTTGCGTAATAAAGAATTTCTTCCAGGGGATTTAACTGGTATAGGGAAAATCCAATACTATCTTTAGATAGTATCGGATCTACTACTTATAGACAGTGGATCTTGGTGGCCTCAAAATAGATGGAAATCCCATTTTGCCAGTTGCTGTACTCACTAAATAAAGAGTCGCTTCCCCAGGGATCTCATTGCATTGAGCATCAATATGAAGTGTGGGAAGGGAAATTAGACGGATCTAAGAAGAGCTTGAGGTCTGTCCTCTGATCCCATAAAACACTAATGTACCATGCAAAGTTCTTGAAATGCCAATGTCTTTTAGAAATCACCCTGATGGCATGGCTGCATTTGCTGCAGAGGCAAAGTGATAAATGCTGTGGGTTAAGCACATCCTTCTTCATGCTGCTCTGCCAACAACCACATTTCTGATCCATTGGGGTCTGCAGAGGTTGAACATCTGCTAAGGATTTCACCTAGAGGAGCAGAGATGGTGCCATTTTTCTTTCCAAGATCTCCCCAGTGCATTCACTGATGGGTACCAGGAAGATCTCTCTTGCCAGGAGATTTCCTCAGATCTCCATGGGTTTTAGAGGAACTACAGAAGCTGGGCATGCTCAGGGATTCCTGCCTTAAAAAAAACAAAATCGAAAGCAACACACAACCCAACACCAACACCTGCTGTAAGCCAACTGTTTTCTCCGCCTAAATGAATCACAGAATGGTTTGGCTTGGAAGGGACCTTAAAGACCATCGAGTTCCACCCCCCTGCCATGGGCAGGGACACCTCCCACTAGCCCAGGTTGCTCAAAGCCTCATCCAGCCTGNAGCCTCTGACCATCTTTCATGGCCTCCTCTGGACCCACTCTAACAGGGATTTGTTCTCCAAAACATCCTCTGTGGGATTCAATAAATCTTCAAACGCCTTTTTCTCATGACAAAGACTGGGGCGGGGGGCGGAGGGTGGGCAGAGAACCAAAATAAGACAGACCTGTGCTGGTGGCACTGGGTGGGTGATGGCACAAAACTCTCACGGCTCTCACTGCTGCCGTAGCACTGCCATCCCAGGGTCCTCTCTGGTTGCTCCCAGAGAAAGTAAGAAAGACCCTACAGAGGAATTATTTTGTTTGAAGGGTTTAGCTGAACGGCTGCCAGGTGGAACCCAGCCAAGACGCAGCAGCCCATGATGGGCAGACCCACACCATCAAGACAGCAGCAGCTACCCAAGGGAAGAATCCAGCCAAGGGGGGCAACACACACACGTACACATCCACACTCATGCACGGACCCACGGCAGCTGGAGGTCAAAGTCCAATTAAGTACTTTATTACTCATTTAAGTCTTGTCTGGCTTTCAGGGTTGGAAGAATGGTGATGTGTGCCCGTGAATCTGCGCCTCCGCAGCGGATGAACAGCGATTTGCATTTGAAGTGAGTCACTGATCCCATTCCCAGGAGGTTTACTTGATGCATGGCTTAGCAGAGGGGCAGCTCAATTTTATTTACCACCGGCCTTGGCACACACTGGTGGCTCGGTATTCACCAGCAGCTCTGAGGACATCAGCCCCGTGAGCTGTGTCTCATTTTCAGAGACCCCATAGGAGGATGGTGGCTGCAGGAGTGTCAGCTCCCTAGGACTTCCCACGTCCACAGCTTGGTCATCTCCTCTATAACTGATACTCTCAAGAGCTGAAGACTTCCCTGGGTGGTTTTGTCACTCTTGGTAGAAGTGATGCTGTTGTCCTCCTTAATAATTTAAGAGACCACACCATAAAAAGTAAACATGTCATTTATATAGGAACTTGCTCATCTTTAAGTTTGAACCTCTCTGGCTTTTCTGCTCCTGTAAGAATGCTGTGATACCTGTCACTGGAGCACCAGTTGCATCTCAGTCAGCACTAAGCTCTCCAGTCTGATCTTGATCTTTTAGCGTTAGCCAAGGCCATGTTGGCCAAAACACAGAGTCCCAGCTTCTCCATTTCTGTGTGGCTGCCTGGAGGACAATTAAGACCAAAAGCATGTGGCATGCATGCACAAGTAAAGAATTTCTTATGCTTATTCGACCAAAAAGCTCTCATTGACCAAATAACAACCTAGGGACTTGTACTAATAGGTGAAGAATAAGAGGGTAAGTGCTTACACAAAGTTAAAGAGTCAAGTCTCTGCACCACAGAACTCCTAGGCCAGGACCAACTGTAAATTCTTTTTTTACATTCTCTAGTTTTGAAGGCTGAGATAGGTATTGGGCAGATCACTGTCCTTGGGATTGCCATCTGAGATGTAATCTACACCATTGGTGGCCACCATGATATTCTTGTTCTGCTAGTACAGCACACATAGAATGATAGAATCACAGCATGGTTTGGGTTGGAATGGACCTTGGAGACCATCCAGTTCCAACCCCCCTGATATGGGCAGGGACACCTCCCACTAGACCAGGTTGCTCAAAGCCATGCAGTGTAAGATGTCCTTCCTAGAAGATATTTTAACTATACTCAGGGCTGCGTAGTTTTTGTGGACCAAGAAATAAGCAACTCCAGCATCTCAGCAGCTTGCATGCCTGAATTCCTACTAATCATGTTTGTCCACACAAGGCACCAGAATCTTGTGAAATAGAACAACGTGTACCAAGAATTTGGGAGAAAGGTGTGTCACAAAACCAGTTTCCAATCTACAGGGTATTGTCCAGGTCACCAGTGTCCTGAAATGTTTTACAAAATCCCCTATCTTAAAAAACAAACAAACAAAAAAACCCAAAAAACCAACCCCCAAAAAACCACATAAGAAAACCAAATAGAAAAATACCCACAAACAACCAACCACAAAAAACCCCACAAAAATCAACAAAACCAACCACCAGCAGTAGCAGAGGAACCAGCCACTAATGATTCAGAGTTCTGAGGAAGAAACCATCATGGTTCAGTAGAAAAGTGAGGACAGCAACTGAGAACGGGAGATTGCTCTAACCTTGCATTTTTAGGCTCATAATTTCCATGTTTACAAACTGCAGGCATCCTACTGAAAAGAAATATTTGGCATTTCCAAAGAAGATGGTTGAATGTCTTCCTCTCCCAAGGATGTGGTAGTTCAGTTTTTGAACACCTCCCACCAATGTATGACTACTTGGGCTGGCATCACCTGGGTAAGGATGGAGATTTTGGTTCCCCATCCAGAAGCCATCTACAGAAATGGTCCAAGCTCCTTTAATCATGAAATAATTTAGGTTGGAAAGGACCCTTAAGATCATCAAGTCCAAGCATTAACCCAACAATGCCAAGTCCACCACTAAACCATGTCCCTAAACACCACATCCACACATCTTTTAGATACCTCTAGGGATGTTTAGTTCATTTTTGAGGGTAATACTGTTTGTGGCAACTACACCGCGCTAGAACATAGAATCACAGAATGGTTTGGGTTGGAAGGGACCTTCAAAGATAATCGAGTTCCAACCCCCTGCCATGGGCAGGGACATCTCCCACTAGCCCAGGTTGCTCAAAGCCTCATCCAGCCTGGCCTTGAACAATCCCACATGCTAAGCAGCAGACAAAAAGAAGAAAAAGAAAAACTAATTTGAACTTGAGCATCTTGTTGAGCTGGGACTAGTGGCCTCATTCACTGGGTAAAGATAAGAAAATCAAAGCTTGGGGAAGCCAAGGTGGAGCAGAAGAGGCAAAGTAACAAACTAAAAAAAAAAAAAAAAAAGTTAAACCCTCTGCCAAAAACAACCAAGAAAGGCAGGGAAAGACGTAAATGTCAAAAAAATATACGCAGAAGGAAGCAAGCACACAGTAGGAACCAGGGTGTTTAGTGTTGGTTCAGAAATGCCACCAGCCTCAACCAAGCCAAGAGAAAATGCTGAAACAGGGCAAGTGAACAGTCCCAGGGAGACACGGCCCAGAGGTTACCAGGAGCGAGAGGTTGATCAAGGACAAGGGCGGAAGCTGGACATGGTCGACACGCACGAAAAACCTCAACAATAACAGGGAATGTAACGAGGGAGCAAGCGGAAGAGTTTCAAAATAAAACTTTATGGGCTTCCTAAATATATTTGTGCTGACTCAGATCTGTCCTCGCACCAGTCTCCCGCGTGATGGAAACAAGTCAAGCGTGGTCAAACCGCCAAGATCAGTTCAACGGGGTGAACACTCAAAGGAGTCATTTCACATGATAAATGACTGAAATAAGAGGGAGATACTGGGGAAGAAGAGTTATTGATTCATCAGATGGCCAGGCACATGGAAAAGCGACCACTGACACCAAATTCAGTTGCAAAAAAAAAATAATATTTAGACACCCCTGGATTTCAAAGGGAATACAAAAATACCAAAGATTGCATAAAAACTGTCTGCAAGGACGAGAATTGAAGTTACTTTTCCTTATCAGTCTAAGCAGGACCTAATTTTTTTTTTAAATCCATTCCAACTTGCAGTACTCAGGCAGCAGAAAATCCAGCACAGGCTGGGGCTTTGTCGTGGGAGGAAGGGCTTTTCCTCCCAAATCTGAACCCATGAAGAAATAACATAAGCAGAAACGGGGAGGGGAAGAAAAGTTTGTTTGCTTGTAGACTGTTTACCTGGAACATTAATTTGGAATATTACCAGTTACATGTATTTGGTGGAGTCTTGTTGTTTAATATCCATTTGTTCCTTCCAGCATAGAGACAGGTTTCCCACATCTTGCTGCTTCTTTCAGGTCAGCACTGCACTTGTTGGGACAGTATCTCAGAAGCCATAAACCTGCAGTAGCTCATACCCTGGAAAAACCAGTACCCTTGGTGGAGCACCCATTTCTTCAACCAGTACACCCTAAAAGGAGCTGATTACATTTGTCCAACCGCCTACATGCAATGGGGGCTTTTTTCCAAGTCTGACCCTCATTCTATATTCTAAGCATCCAAAAATTTTGTCTGAATTCTTGGAAACACAGCTTGGAGTGATTCGATCGTAAGGGTTGGATTGGCATCCTGGAGCCTGAAAGCTCCAAATGGCACAAACCTGCAAAAGTGGGCAAGAGCATCCCTCCCTGTATCACTAGTGTTCTCTGCTTCTGCTTGGAAGGGGCCGATATTGCAAACTAAAGTCTCTGTACAGCATCAGGAGTTTAATAGACACTAACTCGGATAGTCACAGAAAAAAAAATAATATTTTAATAATATATAAAATATGTAATGAAAACAATAATAATAGGGGCTGGGGAGATAAGTGGGAACAATCAAAATACTGTTAAAACAGGAAGAGAAAATTCAGCAAAATTGAAGGGCAAAAAAAGATATAATAATGACTACATGAGAGAAAAACAGAAGAATAATTCAGATCGATAAAAACATTTCAGATGCTGAGCAGAAACCTGTGCTAAAGGGAACTCAGCAGTTGACAGATGTGGATTGCTCATATCGCTGTGCCTAGAGGTGGATCTGCATTTTTTTGGCACTCACAATCTGTTTTCTTTTTCTTGTATTTGGACTGCAATTTATTTGGGATTGAGACTCTCTTTTTGGGGAGGACTTGGCCCAGTGGGACTCTGAGCATCAATTTTTCTACTGGCAATAACTGTAAAGACAGCTCAACTCTGAAGAACTGAGTTTTGACAATCTAGAGAGGCAAGACACTCATTCTTTCCTGCAAAAAATCCAACCTGTGATGAGGTATGGATTTAAAGCATACTTATTAAATATATAAACTAGGAACACTAACTTCTGTTTGTGGGAAACCTACAGAAACTCCCTTGGCAATAGATCTTTCTCCATCACATGCTCCTGCTGAAAGCCTTTTTCCGATGGGAACTCACCAACTTCTTGCCTTTCTGCAGGTAATTTCGAGGCAGGTTAACCAGACATCTCTGTTTTACTCTGCTTCACAGCCTTGGCTTTTTTCAGAGTGTTTTAGGGCTTGTACAAATGGTCGGACATAAATAACCCCAAAGATTTATCTAATTCTGAAGAAGCAGATGTGTTTATGTCACGATGGACCTTCCCTGCTAGGATCCTATTTATCTGGCCATGGAGCTCGTGTATATACTCTATCCTTCTACTTCAACCCCAACTGAGGACCTCTGTCAAACCCTCTGAACACTCCTGTGAAGTTTAAAATTAGATCAGATCTCCGTGGGTGGCTCTTCCTTCTCCAGTGGATGACATCCAAACATCAGGCTGAACTGCACACAGTTTGGAGGCTGCTCTGGAAGGCTCCATCCATCGAGTCACCCTTGTACCAGGGCCAAAACCTTACATGTGCCCAAAGCTAAGCCCCTAGAAATGCATTAAGGCCAGGATCAAAGAACAAAAGAAATGGAGAATCACTGTTGGACTGCAAATCCTCCTCATCCCCAACACAGTACTACGTTCATGCCAACAGAAACATTGCTATTATTTGTTGCTTTTAATCACTTCAAGGTCTAAAACTTTTTCTTACAAACGTTTCTTCAAGCTTCAGCCTCTCAATCAACCAGAGTGGGTATACGTGAATTTGGCAGTGTCCTGCAGAAGAAAATGGTGGCCTGCGTGAAGCCAGAGGGTCACATCTCCATCACAGGAGATGGTCAGTTGACCAAGTGGAACACCAAGTCAATAGAATCATGGAATGGTTTAGATTGGAAGGGACCTTCAAGATCACCCAGTTCCACCCCCTGCCATGGGCAGGGACACCTCCCACTAGCCCAGGTTGCTCAAAGCCTCATCCAGCCTGGCCTTGAACCCCTCCAGGGATGGGGCACCCACAGCTTCTCTGGGCAACCTGGGCCACTGCCTCATCACGTGTGTGATGGATGTGTCTGTCCATTCACTACAAACGGACATTTCCCCAAGTACAATCAGGACATTTTTGGCACCTCTGGGACACTATATGTGCCAAATCTAGATCTCCAAATCAGTTAGTTCTTCAAAGAGAAAGACTATGCTTCCCCATGTGTTTGCACAACATCGAATGCAATAAATTTCCAATTCTGACAGGCCTCCAGACAAACAATACCAAAAGTATTCATAATGTTAAAGTACAGTAGCTTTCTTACTCAATATGAGACAAAAAATAACCAAAAGGTCCAGAAATATTTTATAGAGTAGAAGTGCCAAGATAGTCAGACAATATGTCAGTACGTCTCTTTTTTCAGTTTCAAAATTCAGACGTAATACGGAGATTTGCTTCCCATTTATCCAGGATAAAAGGCTCACTGCAGGGGGCCAGTGCAGCTGAAGAAGGAATGTGGTGAGATCCTTCTCCAAGTCCGTGGGGTTGGAATGACTCACTCGGAGCAGGACCTCAGGAGTCCCACAGCCTCAAGTCAAACCTCCTGCCTCATCACTCCCCAAACGTTACCTGGAAAATCTTGCACATCCCTCTTTGCACTGCAGAGATTTGTTGCCAGATTGCGTACACCTACATTTGGCAGGACTCCACGATCCAGCACGCTCCAGCTATGAGTAACAGCACATTTCCCAGGCATTTTGTGACTTAACGATACCAATACTGGGAGGTAGAAGGATGGTGTAAGGAATAGCTCCAACCCCTCTCATTCCTAAGGAGTTACCAGTCTTCACATGAAATGAGTTTTCCCCAAAGCACGGTGGCTGTGAAGAAACAACCCATTAGTCTTGATCTTGTTTTGATAAGAGCAGCTGGATCCTGCGAGGACGAGTGAAGTTAGGAGACTGCCAAGATATTTGCCCTTCCTACATCTCCATTACATCCCTGGACCTGTTCAAGGCCAGGTTGGATGAGGTTTTGAGCAATGTGGTCTAGTGGAAGGTGTTCCATAATTACACCTTTGCAGCTACCAATGGAGGTAAAAAAAGGGCTCTTTTGGCTCTAAGGGGTCAATATTTCTTGCATTGAATAAAATAGAATATTCTCAGTTGGAAAGGACCTACAATGGTCATAGAATGGTTAGAATCAGAGAATGGTTTGGGTTGGAAGGGTCTTTAAAGACCATCGAGTTCCAACCCCCCTGCCACAGGCAGGGACACCTTCCACTAGACCAGGTTGCTCAACCAGGTTGATGATCTAGTCCAACTGCCTACCAGTTGCCCTGAAGACACTAGAAAGGAGATCACCAACCCAGGAGCTTTCCCCTGCGTGGGCTGTGAGTAGCCCTCTTCGGAGAGTACTCGAGAAGCCATCATTTCTCCTCTGGGAGCTGTTGCACCTAAAGGCGATCCAGAAAACCCAACTCATTATTTGTAGACAGCAATCCCCAACATCTGAACAACACATCCAGCTCTCCTTTCCAGTAATGCACAACATCTCTGCAAACCTGGGGATGCCACTTCCTTCCTGGGGCAAAGCATCCACCCACACTATCAGGTCATACTCTGGTCATGGTTTTCAATTTTTTTTTCTTTTTTTTCTTAAGACAGCCAGGAGCTTTGTTTATTTATTTAATGAAAGCTGAGTTGCTCACAAACACAAGTAAAAGGGCTTTAGAAAAGCATCACAGCAAATTGCAAGATTTATGAAAGAAACCCATGACCTGGCAACACTGAAATGATAACACAGGAATTTCTGGATTTAAAAAATCAGGGCTTCAGAAAACATAAGTACTGAGAAATATTGTGACACTTCAGAAGTTCTGGGAGACCAAAACTCCAGATTATTCAGGTTAGCTAAAGAAAAATTCAAGCTAGCCCAAATATCTTTTTTTTATTTCAAAGACAAAAAGTCTATCCATTTGGTCTTACAATGGTTTAATTTTTTTAAAACACCTGTTCATAAAAAACTTTAGGATTCTTGGCCACTTTTTGTTATTGTGTGGAATGTTACAGAAAATAGAATTTCTTTCCTTCTTACTATGTTTTAAATAAACCAAGTATCTTTCTATTTTTAGTTGGTTTTGGTATGAATGGCTATGAACCAAAGGCCTATGTAAAAATACAGATTGAAAAAAAAAAGTATTTTGGGAAAAAATCCAACATCACCAAAGAATAAAAAGCCACCCAACAAGCCACCACAGTTATTTGCACTTCCCACTGGTTTGGCATGGCTGTGGGCTCAGTACAGGAGGGCAACAAATTAAATTACCAGGTAGAAGCTTTAAAAAAACCGAAAAGCACATCAGGAAATTCCTTTTTCATCCAGTGCCTAATGAAACTGGAAAAAAACATGGACATAACGGCATGGGTCTCAGTGGCAACAGGTTGGAAGCAGGATTAGACACTGTTAAGGCAGCAGAGTCTATCCTAGCTGCAGACATCATCATGTTAACAGCTGCTGTTTATACGGGTGGAAATCCTACGTACAAGTGCCAAACCGGAGACTTAAAAAGGCTTTTCCAGTGGGAACACAGCTCCTTTACAACACTCTCCTTGGAGGTAGGCTGGGAAGACCAATGCAAGACAGGGGAATAGAAATTTTGTGAGTTTTCTTTCTGTTGCGCTGCTCCCTTCAACTCCAAAAATATATATATATATATAAAAAATCAGTGCTAGCTAGGACATTTTTGTTATAACTATTTGAATGTTCAGTACATAATTTAAACTGGCCGCAGATCTGTTCCCATAGCTGCCATCCCTCCAAGAAGCCCAGCGAGTCTAAACTGCTGAGCTGATACCTTGTATCAGGTTGTTTTGTCTAAGTCCGAATTCTCTTTGTTTTGGGAAATGAAAACAGCTCTGGCTGCTTTGAGTGATTTTCAGCAGGATTTCATGCTCAAGGACAACGCTGCAGCACTCCTGTTGTACATGCTGACTGAGATAGCAATTATCTTAACTGCAAAAACAACCTTCCTTCCCTCAGAATTGGGGAGGACTGGCTTTTCATTCTGTTTTGGTGCTGAGTGCAGCATCACAAGCAGAGGGAAAAAAAAAAAAAAAGCAGCATTTGCAGTCTGGAAGGGACTTTAACGGAAGAAAATATTAATTTTAAAGAGAAAAAAATAAAGTCTTTATAGGGAAAAATAAACTCCTGAGTATTTACTAGTGATTTTTTTTTTCTACCCTAAGCTAACATGACCCTGGACATGATTTGAGCAGCATAAGGAGGATAATTCAGCCCATGTTCCTAAGGGCAGTGTGAATAGGACAGAGCCTGTCTGGGCTCCCGCCACCCAAGGCTGGGCTCAGCAAGGCTGGCACCTGGGGGGAACACAAACCCACTCAGGACACTATTGTGAAAATTCCGAAAGCCTCCACCAAGCAGCTGCAGAAGATGCCTCCAAGCTCCCAAAACACATCCTAAGCCAGACAGGGAGGGGATATTCTTGTGTCTGACTCCAAATGGATATTATAAGTGGGAACTACCAGGTTTAAATCCTTCTTGCCCAGGTTTGAGCTTGGGTCATCTGCCCTCAACTACCATCTCCTGTGGAAGCTCTCATTTATGTAAATAATGGTGTAGAGAGCTTGAAGATATTGCAGCTCAACGCTCTTCGATACCTCAAGTGAGCGATCTCCCCATCGGACGACTAAATCTGAGATAGACCCCGCTTTGCTCTGTTTCATCTTAAAAAAAAAAATAAAAATATATATATATATATATATCCCCTCTTACCACCCTGCCTTAGTTTTGCCTCCTTTATCTCAGAAGGACGAAACTCCAGCCATACATGAGAGGATGTTCCAGTAGCTCCAACACTCCCCAACCTCCCAAGCTCTCTCTTGGGTGTCCAACTCTCCCCGTGCAAGGAGCAGAGGGGAGGTGGTACCCTGGTTCTCCCCAAGCCCCTCAATGCGTTTTGCCCCTTGGTTATAGCAGATCGCCCCCGAGCAAGCCTCCGTTACGCAATTCGCTACCCATTCTCATACTCATTTCATCACTACAGATACCATAGAAACAGCATCTCTTACAGCATGAAATACCTTCAGAGAAAATTAATTTAACTGCATTGCTTGAGTCGTGAAAATTTAGAGTGGTCAATAATCATAGAAAGTATGTAGAGGTGTGCTTATAAAAATCTTTGTACTTATTTGGATAATTGTGTTCAACAGCTGAGCCTTTGGGCAACCAAGTTTCTTGCTTTTGAAGGTGTATGAGTGCATCCACAGGATATCAGCCACCTTTTATAGACATTTTTGGATCGCCGCACAAAGTACGGCACAACCAACATCAGCTTCAAGGAGCGGTTTAGTTTTCTAGGAAGTAGAAGTAACACAGCTGGGAGAAAGGAAAATCTCAGCAGCTGAGCGGGGGAGAAGAGAGAATTCCCTGCTTCCGTGGGTTTTGTGCCTGTGCCCAGTTTCTGTCCTCTCTGGGGATCTTTCAAAGGCTGCGATTACGAAACACGAGAAGGTGCGTTTGGGAAACTACAGCACCAGACAAAAGCGCCTGAAAGTTTGCAAAATGTCTTCAAATTGATTTATGTAAAAATTTCCTACACCAACAGTTAATTAAATCCTTTTAACACCTTGGTGTGATGCACAGGAGATGAAGGATTTGTTGCTGTTATTCCATGATGTCAAGGGACGTGCCACCAACCCACGCAACGCTGGGGCAACGCGCTCCCCTCATTGTGCATTCACCCAATGCACTCCTCGAGGCTTCAAGGGACGCCGCCGAGGCCGAGACGATGCCAGGGAAAGAAAATAATAAGGGCTAAACAGAGGAATTAAATGTCTTATCGTTTAAGATCCTTTCTCCTGGCACCACAGAACACCCATGCTACAAGAAACTATCTTGATCCTCAATAGGCTTTTACTTTTCCCCCTCTTTTTCACAAAAAAAGGGGGAGAGAAAGAAAGACAGAGGGCGAGCACGCCACACCTCCTGTTTTTTGGGGAATAATAATCCTATTTCACTGTGAAAGGACAGTGCAGGAAAAAAAAATAGAGATGTCTGGGAATATTTTGCAGGTGGAATCATAAATCACCTTAAAAAAACAAAACAAAACAAAAAATTTCTTGGCATCCCATTTTCACACTCAGTGCCAAGATTCTTGCTTTGACTTGATCTGGAGAGAGGGAGAGAGTGCAGCCTGTTCCTCTGACACGCCGAGATGCAAAGGGTGTTTGCTCTCTGTTATCAGCAAAGAGCTTAAAGCCTGCTCCATCCACGAGATAACATATATTTTATTACTGTGAGTTGGGCCAAATCCACCATGGTTTGGAACAATAACAAAAGACTTCAAAATTCCCCCAAAACGGAAAAAAAAAGTCCCCCACACTTCCCTTTTGCATTTGTGATAATTTTTAATTTTTTTTTTTCTGTCAGGGTGCCCACCCCGAAGCGTGTTTTTATAACACAAGTGCTCACTACATGTAGAGCTGGCTTTGCACGTCACACGAGCCAAGCTTGAAAGCAAACCTCAGCCTCTCCGTGGAATCCGCTTGATCCCCGTGCTGAAACACAACTATTTCCAGATGATACAAAGCACCTGTTCAACAGGGGGCTGGGGCAGGAATATCCCCTCTTCCAGCCAAAGCAGCAGGAGGAACTTCTGGGCTGTTTAACTGAATTACTCCATTTGCCACGTAAGCAAGATTACGGCTTACTGTCGTGCTTCAAGAAAAAGCATCCCAGTGACTTCCTGACTAGGATTGAGTCAGGGTGAAGTGTCCTCTGCTCCCACCCCAAGCACACGGGGACCAGTGTTCAGCCAGCGTGGCTACAGCCTAAGCAGTTATTAATGTCATTATGGAATCACAGAATGGTTTGGGTTGGAAGGGACCTGAAAGATCATCCAGTTCCAGCCCCCCTGCCATGGGCAGGGACACCTCCCATTAGCCCAGGTTGCTCAAAGCCTCATCCAGCCTGGCCTTGAACCCCTCCAGGGATGGGGCATCCACAGCTTCTCTGGGCAACCTGGGCCACTGCCTCACCACCCGCACAGGAAAACATTTCATCCTAATATCTCATCTCAATCTCCCCTCTTTTTGGAAGAGAAAAAGATGATACAAAGTTTGGCCATGCCAATGGTCAAGGTTCCTGGTTGCCCAAGAGACCTTTGAGCACATCTTGGTGTGATCCAGGAGCTGCTGCTCAGTTTCTCCTGCAATAAGGTGTAAACTACCCCAGAAACATCTTCAGGTATAAAATGAGCTGGAATACTCAGGATAAATGAAATTATTTGCTCAGGATGAACAGCTGGAAGGCATTCAGGGACCTGTTCTCCCCGTGCTTGCAAGATGTGGATTAATGGGCTTTAGCCCGATTCAGTTCCTAGCTGTGGCAGGAAAATTACAAAATAACTCATATTCACTGGGTAAAATTGAACTGACCTCTCCCCTTCCTCTCTTCCCAACCCAACACAATAATTCACAGACTCTGATTACTCTTAACCTATGTGTCTGACACCGTACATCACTTGCAGGATCATCCATAAAGCACGTGGAGCCCATCCCACTTTGCTCCAACCCTTCCACCCTGTGCCGCAGGAGTTAAAACACTGCAGAAAACATCAAGCAAGTCACAGTGCCTGCAAGACGCCCCACCAAAACCCAGGGAGGATGTCTCTGATGGGCAAGAATTGATTAATAAGAGAACAAGAAGATTCAGAACAGAAAAAAGGCTTGAAATCTGAACCATCAAAATACCAAAATATTCCCCAAGTAGAGGCAATTAAAGGAGAAGGATCTGCTTTTGCCTGGCTTTCTGTGTGTAATCAAGGCAAGAAGAACTGAGACACCTCCATAGACCAAGAAAGGACAGCTGGAGCAGCCAGCCCCAGCACAAGGCTCCNAGAAAGGATGAGTCGCAGGCTCTCTAAAATATCACAGAGTTAGAAAATAGAGATGCTTCTGCTATGACGTTCAAGTGCCCGGGGCATGGCTGCTTCATGCAGAATTCCCCTGCCACGGTGAGGAGCAGACATCACCATTTATCAACTAAACCCAGGAATCTCGACACCCTTCCCGAAATCCAGCACATGGGAGCCTTGGGAAAGAAACTCCCAGGATGTCACAAATGCCACTGGGCTTAGTGACACTGTCACAGCAGGGGTCCAAACCTCCTTGGGAGGACAAGGGCTGACACACCAGGATGGAGACACCACTGTGGTCCACCACAAAAGAGCTAAAATAAATATTTCCCAGGTCGCCAAGTCAGAGTCGCCTCACTTAATCTTAGACTTGCTTAAAGTTTTGACGTTCAAAGTCTCAGCAAGAGGTATCTTACAGTCAGTGGAGATAAAGGATGCTTTAGAAGATGATTTATCTCATGTTTATCCTTTTTTTTAGGGAGGGATGGACACTCCTTAAGAGCCCCTCTGCAGAAAGGCGAGTCCACCATGAAGCTGCTCTATTCCAGATGTGTCTTCTCCAAGGAGTCACTTATCTACATTGTTTGCATTTTTCATAGCCTCCTCGGTTTCCCCACTCAATGTCAGCAACGTCAGAAAAACTTAGTCTTTTCAGAGCATTTCCAGGATGTTCTTGAAAGAATTTTCAATGCAAGTCTTATACTGGTCACATCTCTGGTATGTTTTGGAGCATCACACAACCATGACTTAAGCAGCAAGTGGAGCACCACCAGCTGCACACAGGGAAAGATTTTATTATTACTTTATAATATTTTATTATTACTTTATTTAAAAAAAGTGGGGGGGTTCTTAGGTTTTTTTTGGGAGGGTTGTTTTTTTTTTTTTTCTT
>VZTO01011194.1:44543-107522 GCA_013400615.1 Syrrhaptes paradoxus
AAAGGTTGGCCATGCCAATGGTCAAGGTTCCTGGTTGCCCAAGAGACCTTTGAGCACATCTTGGTGTGATCCAGGAGCTGCTGCTCAGTTTCTCCTGCAATAAGGTGTAAACTACCCCAGAAACATCTTCAGGTATAAAATGAGCTGGAATACTCAGGATAAATGAAATTATTTGCTCAGGATGAACAGCTGGAAGGCATTCAGGGACCTGTTCTCCCCGTGCTTGCAAGATGTGGATTAATGGGCTTTAGCCCGATTCAGTTCCTAGCTGTGGCAGGAAAATTACAAAATAACTCATATTCACTGGGTAAAATTGAACTGACCTCTCCCCTTCCTCTCTTCCCAACCCAACACAATAATTCACAGACTCTGATTACTCTTAACCTATGTGTCTGACACCGTACATCACTTGCAGGATCATCCATAAAGCACGTGGAGCCCACCCCACTTTGCTCCAACCCTTCCACCCTGTGCCGCAGGAGTTAAAACACTGCAGAAAACATCAAGCAAGTCACAGTGCCTGCAAGACGCCCCACCAAAACCCAGGGAGGATGTCTCTGATGGGCAAGAATTGATTAATAAGAGAACAAGAAGATTCAGAACAGAAAAAAGGCTTGAAATCTGAACCATCAAAATACCAAAATATTCCCCAAGTAGAGGCAATTAAAGGAGAAGGATCTGCTTTTGCCTGGCTTTCTGTGTGTAATCAAGGCAAGAAGAACTGAGACACCTCCATAGACCAAGAAAGGACAGCTGGAGCAGCCAGCCCCAGCACAAGGCTCCAGCGAAGGACAGAATTTAAGAAGCAGCTCTGAATGTCCTTGACTGTCTAGATGTTGTTTCTCTGCTGTTACGGATGCAGTGTCAACATGTAAAGTTGAATAAATGAATAAAAAAAACCAAACCCACCCCCAAAGTGACCAGAGAAGTGACTTGCTAACCCCCGTGTCCCTGCCCACGGTGGGGGGGTTGGGGCTTGATGATCTCCTCTTCCAACCCAAACCATTCTGTGATGTTATGATTCAGAAAGGATGAGTCGCAGGCTCTCTAAAATATCACAGAGTTAGAAAATAGAGATGCTTCTGCTATGACGTTCAAGTGCCCGGGGCATGGCTGCTTCATGCAGAATTCCCCTGCCACGGTGAGGAGCAGACATCACCATTTATCAACTAAACCCAGGAATCTCGACACCCTTCCCGAAATCCAGCACATGGGAGCCTTGGGAAAGAAACTCCCAGGATGTCACAAATGCCACTGGGCTTAGTGACACTGTCACAGCAGGGGTCCAAACCTCCTTGGGAGGACAAGGGCTGACACACCAGGATGGAGACACCACTGTGGTCCACCACAAAAGAGCTAAAATAAATATTTCCCAGGTCGCCAAGTCAGAGTCGCCTCACTTAATCTTAGACTTGCTTAAAGTTTTGACGTTCAAAGTCTCAGCAAGAGGTATCTTACAGTCAGTGGAGATAAAGGATGCTTTAGAAGATGATTTATCTCATGTTTATCCTTTTTTTTAGGGAGGGATGGACACTCCTTAAGAGCCCCTCTGCAGAAAGGCGAGTCCACCATGAAGCTGCTCTATTCCAGATGTGTCTTCTCCAAGGAGTCACTTATCTACATTGTTTGCATTTTTCATAGCCTCCTCGGTTTCCTCACTCAATGTCAGCAACGTCAGAAAAACTTAGTCTTTTCAGAGCATTTCCAGGATGTTCTTGAAAGAATTTTCAATGCAAGTCTTATACTGGTCACATCTCTGGTATGTTTTGGAGCATCACACAACCATGACTTAAGCAGCAAGTGGAGCACCACCAGCTGCACACAGGGAAAGATTTTATTATTAATTTATAATATTTTATTATTACTTTATTAAAAAAGTGTGTGGGGGGGTTCTTAGGGTTTTTTTGGGAAGGTTTTGGTTTTTTTTTTTCTTGGGCTTCTCCAGCAGGGTGTTATCTGCAGTCCTGCAGCTCTGAAGCTGCAGGCTAGGCACGCTTCCAATGCTTCCCAGTTTTCATCCCACTATCAACTGTTTACCAACAGTCATCCCCATCATCTGCACACTGCAGCTTGTACCCAAGAGAAGCCAAAATAACGCAAGTTACAGAAAAGCTGGGGGGCAGAGCTGGCCACGAATATTCTGTGTGCCACCGGTGGAGATGTATAGGGTGGGCTTTTTTTTTTTTTTAAATTAAAGCCACATTTCAGATGGAGAGGGAGAATCTCAAAAGCAGTCTGTTCTGGGGAGTTATCTGGAGTTTTTAAATTTACAGTCAGATTTCTGTTGTTGTTCTTCCATTTCCTCGAATTTGTCTTTCTGTGAAAGAAAAACCACATTTTCTTTCTCCTTCCTACCTCTCAGCTGTTCCTGTTGTCATTTGCCGACAGCGACAAAGAGCCTTTTACATTTCGGTTTCTGAGAAAAAGCTGAAAATACCTCTCGAGCTTCTGCTTAGAGAGATGTAGCCATGTGCGGTGGCCCGTGCACAGCCAAAAAGTGCCACCGACTAATTACGAAGCATTTCAGCTGGGTGAACATTTAAATCCAGCCAATCCATCCCATGATGCACACAGAAAGAAGGGGGGGTAAAAGAGCAGGAAAAGAAACCACAGAAGGGGATAGCACTGAAAAAGAAAAAAAAAAAAAATCTCCTGAAGTCCCCACCATGCAGACCCATGGACATCCCTTGTCACTTCACCCAGGGACGTCTGATTTTTTGAAGGATGGACAGCTCAGCCTTCAGACCTATCCCCAAATCCTTTTCATCCTCTTGTGCCAGTTCAAGCAGATGAAGTTTCCAAAAAGAAAAAAAAGCCAACCCATTAACACCAGAAATGGACATGTTATTATGGATATAAACATAATGAGCCATTTTTAGTGAAGACAAGACAGTGTTTACTGTTGCTGAGCAGTAGAAAAGATTAAAGTATCCTCAAAGGTTTTTAGCTGTGTACCGCTACAGGAAACTGCACTGGCTGTTCATAAAACCTTTAAAGACCAAATATCAGTGACTTTTCTTATCTGATGCCGATTATACACCTCTGCTTCCATGGGAGCAGCTTTTTCTTAGGAGCAAAATAAATATTTAAGGCACTTAATAATTAAGTGCATCATTTTTTGGTGAAGTGTTGGTGCAATACTGGTCCTTTGCTCAGCAGGAACTGGGAGATGCTGTTTCCCCAGCATCTTCATCTCCTCCACAGTCATGGGGAGAGCTTCTGCTCCCCGCAATCATGACTTCACATACAGATACAGCATTCAACTCTCTCATTTTGGAGATAGATTTAAGCAAAATTATTTTTTGCAGGAGACAGGTGACAGATGCTCAACCTCAGGCTCACTGAGGAAATTACCTTGCATTTAAGAAGGAGACAAAAAAAACCCCAAAACAAAACATCCCACCAACTTGCCACCACCATAAATCGGCCATCTGCGGAATGTAAACTGGTGTAACACGGCTCTGTCAGCACTTGCACCAACGAGCGCTTCCCGAAGGTTTATATGAAATAGATCTTATGCTATAAATTAAGAAACTTTCCAGGAAACATGACAAAAATCTACGGACCTCCATGGTTCAGTTACAGAGCCCATAAAAAGGGGAAGTTGGGCTTGTTAAGGAACTAAAAAGCTCAGTTTACCTCCAAATGTTTAGGGAAGGTCATTCAGAGCACTTCGGGATGTCATTGCAATGCGAGAAGGTGTTTTGGGAAGAGTTTGACAGATGATGGTGGGGAGAAGCAAGCAGGAAACCACCACATTGCTATCCGTCCTGCCCTTTACAGAATCCATCGTCCGCCTGGAATGGCGATGAAACTCTTTCTGAATCCAACCGGAGTGGGACAGACGTCGCTCCATTTGTAAGACTGCCCATCACCCACCTGTATTTTCATCTCTGCAGGAACAGAAGCTCTTCTTCAAATACAGCGATTTTTTTGCCCGTGTTGTTGGGGTTTTTTTGGTTTTTGTTTTTTGGGGTTTTTTCCTATCTTGTAAATCCTGGATGCAGATAACACTGCTGCTAAACCAACCCTGGAGCCAAGAATGCGCCGTAACAACACAATTCTCCTCTCGGCTCCTTCCAAGTTTGGACAGATGGTCCATTGGGAGCAACACCCTCTCCCTCGTGCACTCAGACTGGCAGATAACCGCTAATTCTAGGAAATTTCAGTCGGAAACACAAGCAGATATGCAAGTATACATCACATTTTACATGGTTGTATCAATATTTGGTATAATTTGGGATTGGGGGAAAAACAAAGGGATTGATTTCTCCCTGCACAGTCACCTTTGGGAAAAGCAACCAAAGATGTCACCCAGTGCATCCTCCTTTTTTTTTTTTTTTTTTNTTTTAGCTGTGTACTGCTACAGGAAACTGCACTGGCTGTTCATAAAACCTTTAAAGACCAAATATCAGTGACTTTTCTTATCTGATGCCGATTATACACCTCTGCTTCCATGGGAGCAGCTTTTTCTTAGGAGCAAAATAAATATTTAAGGCACTTAATAATTAAGTGCATCATTTTTTGGTGAAGTGTTGGTGCAATACTGGTCCTTTGCTCAGCAGGAACTGGGAGATGCTGTCTCCCCAGCATCTTCATCTCCTCCACAGTCATGGGGAGAGCTTCTGCTCCCCGCAATCATGACTTCACATACAGATACAGCATTCAACTCTCTCATTTTGGAGATAGATTTAAGCAAAATTATTTTTTGCAGGAGACAGGTGACAGATGCTCAACCTCAGGCTCACTGAGGAAATTACCTTGCATTTAAGAAGGAGACAAAAAAAACCCCAAAACAAAACATCCCACCAACTTGCCACCACCATAAATCGGCCATCTGCGGAATGTAAACTGGTGTAACACGGCTCTGTCAGCACTTGCACCAACGAGCGCTTCCCGAAGGTTTATATGAAATAGATCTTATGCTATAAATTAAGAAACTTTCCAGGAAACATGACAAAAATCTACGGACCTCCATGGTTCAGTTACAGAGCCCATAAAAAGGGGAAGTTGGGCTTGTTAAGGAACTAAAAAGCTCAGTTTACCTCCAAATGTTTAGGGAAGGTCATTCAGAGCACTTCGGGATGTCATTGCAATGCGAGAAGGTGTTTTGGGAAGAGTTTGACAGATGATGGTGGGGAGAAGCAAGCAGGAAACCACCACATTGCTATCCGTCCTGCCCTTTACAGAATCCATCGTCCGCCTGGAATGGCGATGAAACTCTTTCTGAATCCAACCGGAGTGGGACAGACGTCGCTCCATTTGTAAGACTGCATCACCCATCTGTATTTTCATCTCTGCAGGAACAGAAGCTCTTCTTCAAATACAGCGATTTTTTTGCCCGTGTTGTTGGGGTTTTTTTGGTTTTTGTTTTTTGGGGTTTTTTCCTATCTTGTAAATCCTGGATTTTGATAACACTGCTGCTAAACCAACCCTGGAGCCAAGAATGCGCCGTAACAACACAATTCTCCTCTCGGCTCCTTCCAAGTTTGGACAGATGGTCCATTGGGAGCAACACCCTCTCCCTCGTGCACTCAGACTGGCAGATAACCGCTAATTCTAGGAAATTTCAGTCGGAAACACAAGCAGATATGCAAGTATACATCACATTTTACATGGTTGTATCAATATTTGGTATAATTTGGGATTGGGGGAAAAACAAAGGGATTGATTTCTCCCTGCACAGTCACCTTTGGGAAAAGCAACCAAAGATGTCACCCAGTGCATCCTCCTTTTTTTTTTTTTTTTTTAAATTTTCCCACCCCTCCATGGGGAAAGCACCATCATTCTGTAAGACTTGCCAGCACTTAATTTCTTAATCCTTGGTGTATTTGTAAAGCTGTTTGGCTTCCTGTTTTGTCTACTCCAGTTCTCAGGAGTTTGAGGTATCAACAACAAAAGTAGTCACACAGCCAGGTTTTTTTTTGACTCCACGACAAGACAAGCCTCACACATTTTCTTTGCCCTACTTTGCCATACAGAGCAAATGGGATGCGAACCCCTTCGATGGAGCCCCCAGGTGCCCACATTACTTGCAAGGTGGCACCAAACCTGCTTCTAAAACCTATTTCTAAAAAACATCCTCACCGTACAGTAGAAAAAAAGCCAAATAATGAAAACAGGAAACCACAAGTGGTTTCACCCCTAGTAAGGCTCAAAAAAACCCAAAACAAAACAAAACCCCAAACAAAACAAACTCCCAAAACATACCAAGCTGAATTTTCTGAGCCAGGCTGTGCTGACACCCTCTGTTTTCTGTCTCCCACAGTGCCCCAAGATATCACCCCACTTTTCATGGCATCACCATGTCAGTACCTAGCTAGTAATTTTACCCGTGGCAAAGAAATCTTCTCCTTTTGCTGCTGTTGGCAACCTGCAGCCAAATGTCCCTCCAAGACAGGAGAGGAGGAACTTCCTGGGGACCTTCATCCCAAGGGAATTTGGACTAATCACCCCAGGAAGAAGCCTGGAAGCTCCAAATTCCCCTTGATGCTCTCGAGAAGTCAGGGAAGAGACAGCATTGCTCCCATGGCCTGCTCCCAGCCCACCCCTGGTTCCCCATGTCCATCCTTCTTTCCTCTCCTTGGCCCTTGGTCTACACCAGCCACATCCTCATGAAAGAAGACACCAAGGGAAAACATTCTTGTCTAAGCTTTATTTCACACTGGGGTTTTAAAACCAACAAATAAGCTAGCCTCCCCTCCCCAGCCCAAATATTCCCCAAAACGGGACTTTATGAATGCTGAAAGAAGGAACCAGAAGTAGGGAATTCCTGCTTCTGCCCAAAAACAGAGGTAGGAGCAGCAGCTGAATGCACTTCTTCGTATAACGTAATAGAGAAATTCATGGGGCTTGGAGTCCATCTTCTTTCCTTTCCCCCATCTCACAGGTTGCACAACCCTCTCCCATTCCCACGGAAATCCTCATGTGACCAGAAAAACATGCTGGAGGCCACCTGACCCACATCCAGCTCCCTGACCAGCAAACCTTCACCCAAACAACGCTGCTGAGCCTCAGCTCAGCTTTGTGCAAAGGCACATCTAGATTCAAATATAACAACAGGAAAGCACCAATCCAAGTGCCAAGAAGGCAGGATGAAGAGGTCATCCCTTGACAGCCCCTCTTGGCTCTGGACACTGGACAGGGACATCCAAATCCAAGAAATTGCATCGTAGAATAGTTTGAGTTGGAAAGGACCATGGAGGTCATCTAGTCCAACCCCCTTGCAGTAAGCAGGGACATCTTCCACTAGATCAGGTTGCCCAGAGCCCCATCCAACCTGAGCTCCATGTTTGGAGCTTCAGGTGTTGACACTGGTCTGGAGAGGACAGAGCTGGAAAGACGTGCTTCATCTCGCTTCAGCCATCTCGATAGGAAGCATCTCACCTACAGCCTATAGAAGGAGAGAAGTATTTCCAGAAAAGGGATCATCCCGACACAAAAAAGCAGCATGTAAGAAGACACACAGACAGATGACTTGTAGAAGGTTTGTCCCAGCATAAAAAATCCAAAGAAACAACAAAAAACCATGTCACACATGGGCCAATGGCTTCCTGAAGCCACCTCCCTCTAGCAGCCACAGAGAGGGGTGGGATGACCAACTTTCCTCCTTCAGCAGCCAAGCGAGATGGTGAGACACAGCTCACCTTCACAGCAGAGAATAGAGCAAAGATTATTTTATTGTAAATAGAATATGCATCTAACAAAACAACTCTGTGGAACTGGAAAAACATGCAAAGGATTTCATGCAAAGGTGTGCCTTAGCTCCCCGAATACCCATGGATGGGTTATTCATACGCAGAGCACTGTACACCGAGAGATTCAGTAACGTACAGTGCTTTGGGGATGCCAAATGAGGAAATGATCTCATCCTTTTATCTTCAAAAATCCCAGCTCTTCAGTTCTGTAAAACTCCTGGAATTTGTTGTCTTCATTCCCTGTCCCAGGGAGAAGAGAAGTCTGATTCTGTAAATCCATAATTGATGGATTTCTCTTTCTAAATAATTCCATTAAAACTGCACTTCAAGTAGATGTTAATTTTGACAGTACGTGTATATAATTTCAAGAACTGATTGCAACACTGAAGATGTATATTCATTACATATTCTGAAGATATTTAAACCAACAATAAGTCTGATTTTAAATAATAAAGGGAACCTTCGACAAATGAACCATATGCTTGAAGGGTAGAAGTATTCATGGTATATTAATGAAAATTTTTTCCCTAAAATTTATTTAAAAGCAAGAACTGTCTTTTATTTTTTCAAGTAGCTCTTCCCTACTCCATACAAAATATACACTCATATCGTATCCTCTGAGAGTAACAACCTGTAGATACATAAGCTAAAGAGCTATTATAAGTAAATTCAAAAAACAACGAAAGCCAGGACATGAATAATTCATGATAACTTGTTTTCCAGACATACTTTCCAACTCCATCACCATTCTAACAGTTATATTGCACCTCTAGCCAGGAAACATTTCTCAAATAAGTCTAGAAATCGAGTAGAATAACATCTCCAAGAAGGAAAACCCCCCTAGCACATTTGTTAATGTAAAACACTCCAAAAATCCCTAGAAACTGGAAAAATGCAGCAATATCTCTGTTCTCTAGTCTGCAAACACAGTCCACCAGAAAAAGGCGAAACGCAAAGGACCCCAATGACCAGAGCTCAAGATACTACACCCTTAGCTACACAAAGCTCACACTCAGCATACTTGTGCAAAAGAAGAAAATGCTCCACTAGAGATAAATAAGCAAATTTCCACCCAGCTGCTTGCACATCCATCCACACCACCATGTCTTCCTCCTCCCTGCCCCTTCAAAATGACCAACCCCAGCAAGCCCTTATGAAGAAAACCAGCAGAAATAAAACACTTATCATTTTTCAAAGTGAATGTCTCCACTGGAAATAAAACCAATGGATCAACCTCAAAGCCACCACATGGTCTGAAGACACTATGGCTCTACCACCCATCCTCTTCCTCCTGCAATACTCATGCTCCTCCAGCCTCACCACCCCACTACTCACAAGGCTAGTAAGAGGTCAACCCAACTTATCACCTCTCCCAGCTAATGGGGTAACTAGCAGCAGGGGTGATTGCACTCTCTGCTAGCAGCAAGAGCCCATGTCCTTGTGGCCAAAGCCTCCTGAGAAACCATCTGTGCTGAAACCAATGCAGAGCTGTTGAGTTTGGGCTGGGGTTTTACTACAGGGTTACGTTCACCTCCCATTTTCCACCCATGTGCCTAAACTCGGGATGAACACATCGCTCTGAGCTTGGGGAGCCTGGTGATGTTCATGTGTGCCAGGGTGGACATCTTCAACAATTTTGGTTTTGTGTTGTTTTTTTTCTGAGCTTTTTGATTGCACTTGAAACAAAGCTCCACATCCCCTGCTGACAGGGAGGCACTCCTCGCTTAGGAAGACTTTTGGTAATTAATTGCAGATGTGATGAGAAACAACCCACCAGTATCCCTCCTTACAGATGAGCTGCATCTTCTGGTGCTAATTCTGAAGATGTTTCCAGTGACAAAAGACATCTGCAGACAAACCCCACTGAAGGTAGAGGGGAACTACTTTATATCAAGATAAAAATGGATTTCATGGCCATGTGGCTCTGATGTGGGAGCCAGAGGTGATTTATGGGCTGCTGATACTGTCCAGAAGTTAAGAGAGTTCCAGAAACTGTAGTTGGAGCAATTAACTACCCGTGTATTTCCTCCTATGGCCGAGTTCTCGCCGGCACCTGCAGCAGCTTCGTCATTGCATAATTTGGATAACGAGGAAACGGAGCTTCTAGGTGAAAGTGAAAACTCTGACTCCTCCGAGTTAATTTATAACTGAAGTAATCCAGCTGGAACTAACCGGTAGCTGGCTTCCTACGGTTATTAGGTGATTTAAAAAAAAAAAAAAAAAAAATAAAAACACAAAAAAAATAAAAAAAAAAAAAAAAAAAAAAAAAAAAAAAAAAAAAAAAAAAAAAAAAAAAAATAAAAAAAAAAAAAAAAAAAAAAAAAAAAAAAAGGATTACCATAAAGAAGGGAAAATAGGATGGATTTTTGAGTCCATTCCTCTGGATCCACACTGATCTCACTTTAAATTCATCCAAATTGGAACAATTTATTTTCTGGGGAAGCAGAAAGGTTTGATCTCTGCTTGCACAAAGTGACTGGGAAGAAGGTGAAACAGGATAACACTAATTTTACAAATTCGTGGCATTTTTGCAAAATCAGAGCATCATTCACATCTGACAGTAATGAACTAAAACCATCTTTGTTTCAGACTTTAAATAAAAAAAAATAGAGCAAGTGGAGTTGGTGGAAATCCCACGGGAAGAAAATGCAGCTCTGCTTCCAAATTGTTTAAAGATAGAAATCATTCATCCATCACAGGACTGCGAGGGGTGAGCTCTGAATCTGACAATGTACCTCCCCTGTCCTTACTGATGAACATCAGATGAATATGTCAGTATGAGCACACGTTCTTCAAAATCTCCAACATACCTTTATTTTGAAAAATACCATCTTTTGACCTACCAAAACCACATCCTTCCCCGGTAGGAAAACTTGTCAGCATCTGAGCTCCCACCAGTCATCTGAGATCGGATCAACGCAAGACTGGAGAGTGCTTTGTTCACCCTAAAGCAGCCATGGGTCATCCTCTGGCCACGGGTCCCCACGGATCAGATCTCTGACAGCTGATGGGAACTCAGACACCAACCACAAATGGAGACACCATTTGGACACTGACCATCTGGACCTGAATCCCAACCACTGCGTCATAGAATCATGGCACGGTTTGGGTTGGTTTCCTTAAAGATCATTGAGTTCCCACTCCCTGCCATGGGCAGGGACACCTTCAACTAGCCCAGGTTGCTCAAAGCCTCGTCCAGCTCCCCCAGCACCTTGACCACAGCTTTAGTAACCCCCAAAAGCTCCAAGAGCAGCACAAACTGGAGTTTTTGGCTGGGAGCTGCAGGGCTGGTGCCCAAGGATGGCTGGAGGACCCCAGACTGGTGGGAACTGGGCTGGTCCTCAGCAGGTGTTGGGATGACAGTGTGGACAAGCTCCCCATGAAAGGGAGAGGAGAAAACAGGGTCTCGGGACACCAAAAACCTCTTGTTGTCACAACAGTGTAGAAAAGTGTCCCATGTTGTCCCCTGCTTCCATGGCACAGTCACCCTAACTGTCCCACCACGGAGCTCCAGGGTACAGGACATCCCATCTCTGGAATGGGTCCCATTCAGGGACAGGAGGGGTGATGCCACCAGGGGACGAGGGGAGGTGATCCCCACCCTGGCACAGAGGCTGGACTTTGCCAGAAAATCCAAAGCAGAAAATGCCAGGGCTGGCTGGGCGATGGATGGTTGGGTTTTGTTGTCTTGTTTTAACCAGCCCCTGTGAGCAACTGTTGTGCGCGAGGGGCGGGCAGGGGGGGTTGCCATGGCAAAATGGGATTTGCTGGGAATGAATAGGTTTCTTTTTCTACCCTGAAATGAATGGGTTGCTAAGACCTCCCTGCCTACGAAGATTGTAGGTGCTACACCGGGTGGAAGAGATGGTGAACAATATCCTCCCCCCTCCCGGCTTTACGTTATCCACAGGCCTCTTAATACAACTCAATCTTATTACACACACAAAAAAAATGTGATCTCAAGAGCAGACTGAGAGAGACAAAATGTTCCCAGTGGGATCTATCCCTGTCTCTTCCCCGGCCTCCTCCAACAACAGGGATTAGGGGCAATGTTTGCACTGACTGCAACTAGGACATAAAGACCATGCTTCATTTCTTCCCATTCAGCTAATTCTTTACATCGCAGACACTACAGGATCTTTTTTTTTTTTTTCCCTTTTGTGAAAGTAGGTTGGGGCAGGAGGGTGGAGGGGGAGAAAACTGCAGAAGGAAACTGTTGGCATCTCCAAAGAAAAGCATCTTTTCAAACCTCAGCCCTCCTCTGCCAGGGATGAAAGAAGCCGCAGTCCGCAGCTGATGGGATGGCATTCGCAGGCAACATCGCTTCTAGATGGAGGTTGTGATATATTCCCCAAGAATGCAAATTTTTAAGAAATAAAGTGATTTAAGCGGGCAGATTTGACTTTCTATACCCAGCTCTTGGTTTGTTGTTTTTTTTTTCAGCAAATAGGAGCGCTCGGTCTCAGCGATATCTCATTCCTGACACGTACCCACGTCTAAAGCAAACTCCAGCACTGCCTTTAGGCATGTTGTTTTTCTGGGAGAGCTTTGGGAGGCAGGATTTGACCATTTGCCCAAGACCCCAGGGGAAATATTTTTGCTAACCATGCAATCACTAATCCGCACCAGTTGACAACATTCATATTTTTCTCCCACTTGGAAGAAAACTTCTCTAGCAGCCAAAAAAGCACCATTGTGGGACACAGGATTTGTGCAAAAGGGCTGGAAGATGTCGTTGGTTTTGTGCAGCACAGTCACGCCATGACCTCCACCTGTCCAGGGAAGGGTCAGTGAGGTGATGGCAGTGGGAGCATCTTCATGCAGGTCCTCAACTTGCTCCATCCTTCTTCTGGGGCATAAGGATGAGAGAAAAGATGGTTAATATCACCGAAACGCATTCTGACTGACCCAGGAACATGCTCCAAAGCCGTGCATCAACCCAGCCTTGCCTTAATAGACAGGTCCTGCTGACTCACAGCAAAAAATGGAGCAAAAAATGAAGGATTAGGAAATGAAGGAGGAACTCATAAATCTTTCCAAGGTGTGTGCTACAGGCAGTGCTAGGACATGGTGATAGAATCACAGAATGGTTTGTGTTTGAAGGGACCTTAAAGGCCATCGAGTTCCACCCCCCTGCCATGGGCAGGGACACCTCCACTAGCCCAGGTTGCTCAAAGCCTCATCCAGCCTGGCCTTGAACCCCTCCAGGGATGGGGCATCCACAGCTTCTCTGGGCAACCTGGGCCACTGCCTCACCACCCTCACAGTGAAATATTTGTTCCTAATATCTAAAATTTCACTGCACATCTTAGGTGACCCTAACTAATGTGCCCCAAATGCGTGTGATGACATATCCACTACCTCTCACCTCCATTTTTGGCACTGAGAGAGAGACCAGATGAACCTGAGCAGTCCTTTGGGGGACCACAGGTTTGCCAAAGACTTCAGCACACGCTTTAGAGAACGATATCGCGTGTGCTTGAAGTAGAGAATGATATCCAAATACCTTTTTCTGCACCATGAAGAAATATCCTAGGAATGGGCAAGCGCTGATACGCATTGTGCATTCCTGGGCTCCTTCCTGTGAAGGGAAGGCAAGAATAAGACCGTGGAGAAAGCCACCTTTTGGTCATCTCAGGTCTTCTCACAAAGGATGTGTTTTGGCCCAGACCTCCCAGGCTGGGGATGTTGAGATCCATGGACAATGTGTTTCCCTTCAAGAGGGAAGGGAGAGCAGCTGGTGGTTTGCAGAAAAAAAAAAATTTAAAAAAAAATTAGGATTTTCACATTGTCCTACCTGAAAACTGCTCTTCACCTTCAGACGTGCCAAATGGAATGAGGAGGGGGTACCAATGGGAAGCAGAAAACAGCTGAAGACAAAACTAGAGAAGTTGCGGGGAGATGGAGAAGGCAGGATTTCCTGCGGTGGGCCTGATCCAGCATCCTGGTGAGGATCGCCATCCTGGGAAGTTGCTGAGAAGGACAGCCCTTGGGAGCATCCCTGAGAAGGACTCGGGGGTGTCGGCTGACGAAAAGCTGGACATGACCCTTCCAACCCAAACCATTCTGGGATTCTGCGTCCCATCCTTGCACAGCCGTTAGATGTGCAGGGAGGTTTGGGATCCAGGGATGGCTTTTTTGCAGCATCACCTCTGCTGACAGCTAAAAATCACGTCGGTTTTTGGTTAGCCTGAATTCACATTGAAGAGCAAATAAGGCATTCCTGGCATAAATACAACTTCAGTAAAAAAAACAGCATTAAGAACTGTTTTCGATTAAGGATTAATGGGTTGTTTTATTTTTATAAATGCAGAGAGCACAAAATGCCTGGAAATACAGAAGAAGTGTTTGTACCAGGTGTTTTTAGAATGAACCTCAGCAATACCACAGATTTTATCCTGCACTTTATGGTTGACTGAGGCAAACAAAGCCCTTCTGGTGACCCACACTTTTTCCTGCTATGTCCTGGCCATAAAACCCTCCCTCTCCACAGGTAAACAGGGTTAGTCGGCTGGTCACACCACAGCCTATTACTATGTAGATATTTTAAACACCCTCCAGAACATTTAGCAAATTGCCCAGCATGGGTTGGTTTGGTTTTTTTTTCAAAGTACACAATTCATTTCCTGATTTTTAGTGGCACCTTTCCTTCAAAAATGTCCTGCCTCTCTAGAAGACCTTCCCTTTCGCAGGAGATCCAGCACATACTGGGATCTACCCCAGTGCTTCAGCCANAACCCTCCCTCTCCACAGGTAAACAGGGTTAGTCGGCTGGTCACACCACAGCCTATTACTATGTAGATATTTTAAACACCCTCCAGAACATTTAGCAAATTGCCCAGCATGGGTTGGTTTGTTTTTTTTTAAAGTACACAATTCATTTCCTGATTTTTAGTGGCACCTTTCCTTCAAAAATGTCCTGCCTCTCTAGAAGACCTTCCCTTTCGCAGGAGATCCAGCACATACTGGGATCTANAAAAAAAAAAAAAAAAAAAAAAAAAAAAAAAAAAAAAAGGCAATTTAGAGTTAGAGAAGACTCCAGTATTCAAAAAGTAAATTTCCTTTCTCTAAAATCCATAGCTAATTCAGCCAAACTGACCATTCCTGGATGCTGCTCCTCTCCGTTCACAAGAACGAGCATTTCACTTGCTCAAACATTTCAAATAAGTTTCAACGAATCCCACCAAAAAAAAGCCTCCCTAGCAATAAAGCCCTTAACAACAGAGTTTGGCTCACACCAGACTCGCTGCGATCGTGGGGTAGAGGGTGAGAAAAGGCAGGAAAATAAATCCAAAGGCTTTTCCTGTTCTCCAATTTTCACTCCAAAGGCTCTGACATGAGCAAAGGCAGATTAAAACCAAAGCGCCTAGAGAAATGACTGCTCACAGCTGTCTGTCCTGCCCCTTTTCCCTCCCGCAGCCCCGTATCCATGACACAGACAGCCTGGCTCAACCAACAGCTGCTCAACCACTGGAAATTTCACACAGATTTGGCATTTCTTTCATATACGACGTGTAACCTGCAGCTGTTGAGCAGCTGTTCCACCAGAGCTTAACCACCCGGGCGGCAGAGATGGGGATCCTGGGCGAGGGGGAGGACAGCCCAAGCACCCACTTTTGAACTCTCTGTGTCCAAAATCTTGCCCCGTGGTCAACATCAGAGTTTCATTTTGGCTCTGGAGCATGAGTCTCTCCAAGGTCTCCTCTCCTTTGGTTTGGGTCCCAGAAAGGATGTAGCTCCGGGTGCACAAACCAGCTCCAACCCAACTAGAAGACGCATTGTGGATGTGCCCCATCCCTGGAGGGGTTCAAGGCCAGGCTGGATGAGGCTTTGAGCAACCTGGGCTAGTGGGAGGTGTCCCTGCCCGTGGCAGCAGGTTGGAGGTCCCTTCCAACCCAAAACCATTCTGTGACTCTATGACACAGCCCCTGCATCCTGGGAGTCCTCTAACTATCCAACCAGGTCATATTTGGATGGAAAGCTCTGCACAGCAATGAAATAATGGGATATGTTTAGGAGAAGTTAACAGCTGAACTCTTTGCTAGTTGACTTTTTTGCTTGGCAAGGACCAGCATATTTCTCATCCATTGGCTATGCCAAACGTTGACAGTCACTTGGCTTTCATAGACTCCTCCAGACCGAAATGAAGCCCTGGGTTCAGCACAGGGCGTTCAGGAACGATGTTGCACAGCCACGTGGGAGCCAGAAAAGGCCAGGAGCTGCCCTGGAGGCTGCTGTTCCCACAAGCTGGACCATGTTCACTTCTTGGAGCTGGATTTTTCCTACTGTGCTCCCTATACATTTCTTTAAGGCAAAGAGAAATGAGATTGTCCTAGGACCCTAAAATAGCTTTAACAGATTAAGTATGATCATTGATTTATTATATCAGCCTCTTGATCAAGATCTGTCAATTTGCCACCACAGCCAGAAAAATCTCTTAATTTTACCATAGTTTGCTCATCCACTCTAGACAAGCAAAGAAAACCAAGCAGAACATCAGCAAAATCTCCCCTTAGAAAAAGCAGTCAAACCATTTCTGTATCCTACCTTTCATATAGAGTTCTGGTTCATCTCATCCTATTCCTTCCACTGCATAAGCTGTTTTACTGATAACTACAAGGGAATTTATTTAACCTGTTGGTACCCATTTAAGAAATACTTATCAGAAATGCTCCAGACCAGTTCCAGTGGTGTAAACAGACAAAACCATGTGGTGCCCACTGTCTAAAGAGAAGAAGGAAAAAAAACCTGAGCAATGCAGAACACTATTCTATATCCATCCTGCTGTGGGCCACGGTTTTGCCACACACGCTCATATTACAACTGCTTTCCTAATTTCTTTGCATGGAATTAACTGAGTGAAATTCAGGTTGTACATTTTAAGCAGTCATACGCTCCACAACAGTCTCACTGAGGGTGTATATTAAATATAAATAAAATATTTGCTCTGGTTTGTTACTTCATAGCAGCCTCAGCCAAAAGATATTCTACTGTCAACACCGAACACTTGGGGTGGAGAATACTACCACCGACAGCACAGCCCCTGGGAGGGCAACCAAGCCTTGCACACTTTGGGGTGATGGAGCAGAAGATCTTCCAAAGAGAAGCAGTGGCAGTGCTGTTGGACGGATAATTTTGATTTAGGAATGGGCAGAACCTCAGCTCTACCCGCCCATGAATTTCACAGGGTTTTTGTGTTTGCGTTATGGGATGGGTTTGTCTATTCTTGCCCTTTGACACGTTCTCAAAACCAACAAGGCTGTTGAACTCCCATTGAGGAGCACATACAGAGGCTGGCATGTTTTTCCCAGAAAAAAAAAAAAGATTAATTCCTACACAAAAGACACACCACGGCTGAAACACCCTCATCCCCACCCATGTCTGCCCCACAGGTACTATGATGGGAGAGAATATGTCTGTAGATATCAGGGTGGGCAGAAAATATGAGAACTTCCAACTCAAGAGGCAACTTCCTCCAAGCAGCATCATCTCTCCGCTCCTTTTAAACACAGACCCTCATAGCTCTGGAATCTCAAGAATTTTGAATCAGTTCTGATGATGATGATTTTTTTTTTTTTAGGTGGGAAATATTGCAATGCTAATAGACCTTTTTAATCAATGATCCTGAAATATGCCCACACACCGCTGCTGATAAAATCTGTGGGTAATATGAACATTGGCAGGACGGCAGCTATCGTTGAGGGCAGGGCAGCTGCACACGGGATGACGGGGATCCCTCCACCAGCCAAACATATTCAGACAAATCCCGTTTTCACTGAGCTGTATGGAAAGTTGCAGTTGGAGTTATTATCTCCATGGTGGGAAAATGTGTCCGGGAAGGTTTCGGCTGAAAAAGATGCAGATGTAAAGATATCGCACTGATGATGCATTGCAGATGCATCTGTAATGATACTGAAAAAACTGGCAGTGATGGAAAAGGCTTAGAAAAATTATGTGAAGGTAGTAGAAATATTTTCCTGGCCTCTGCACCAAAAAGAAAGACAAAAAGCAAATGCAAAAAAAGCTAAACCTAAGCCCTAGGTTTGATCTAGCGAGTGAAGGAAACGGGGTCATTAAATCTACACCTGAGCTGGTAAGATTTTTGGATATTGGACTGAGCTATAGGCATTTGCAGGTAAAAATTAAAAGAAGAAACAAAAGTAAATGGGTACTAACAGCCCCCCAGCAGCTGAAGGCAGATAACTGCAAATTAAGAATAAAGTGTCTTTTTGTACTTTGATTAACCGCATGAGACAACTGTCATGGGAAACGATAAATCTGCCTTGGTGTCTCCAGCTCCATTTGACATTTGTCATCACCGCACAGGAGAGTTTCCAGTCGTTGCCTGATGTTTTAATCCTTCTCCTGCAGAAGTCAGTGTCCGTCCAAGCTGATTTCTCCTCCTTTTGCTCACGGCTGAGTGACCTGGGCACACCAACAAAGACCTGGAGGGAGCAGAAAAGCCATCAAGCAGCACATTTAGCCCTCAATATTGGTAGAAATGCATTGAACTGGATGGAATAATCTGCTCGGCAGGGCTCAGGTCGATCAGCAGGGACTCTCTACCAAGGACAACCCATGATGTTTCTAAAAAGTCACCTCCATCCACTCCTCCAAAATAGAAGAGCAGCCCATGGAGATGAGGGCTGCCAGCCTCCAACCCTCTCTCTGGAAAGAGTCCACATGCTGCAAAGAAAAAAATAGAAAAGAGAAGCAGCCATTCAAGAAATTAAATCCATTTGGGTAGGAGGCTCAAATGGGAGTCATATCTCTCACGGTTTGGAAAAATGTGTCCTTACAGCATCACCGCTGCGGCCAGCTGCTACCTGCCACCATGCCAGAGAAGGATGCTCCATGCTGGAAGGTGTTTGCTTGTTAGTAAATCCTTGGAGAAATTCAGGACAATTTATTTATGTACAACATGATATTTTCTGTCCAGGTCCTGGTAGTGATGAAGGGAAACATCAACTTGGTTTTTTTGGTTTGTTTGGTTTTTTTTTTTCTGTTCTTAGAGTCATTCAAGCTCATTTGCGTCGCAGGGTTTCCCTTCCGTCAGAAGGCTCCTCGTAAACACCTTGCGATACTTTTCTTCTTATTAAATTGTTCCAACCTCTGCAGCTCGGCTCTCCACCGAACAATGCATTCTCTGTGAGCCCCTGAATAGAAAACATCAGCCCATAGTGATAGAGCTCCAGTTAGCGCCCAGCCCTAGACATGGGATAAAAGTGCTTTTCAATGTGTACTTGGGGGAAAAAAAAAAAAAAAAGTCTTTTAATGCTCACACAGTATTCCTTTTAAAAGGCTAACGCCACTTACAGCTTTTGATAAGAAGTTGGACTAATCTTAGCAAGAGGTTCCCATGACCTTTCGGTATCTGCAATACCGCAACTTTTCTTAAAATTATCTTTGCAGCGAAAACAATGTAAAACGCACCAAAGGATTTAGAGCAGACAAATGACTGCTTGTTAAGAAGCCAAAATATTACAAGAAAGAGATTTTTTTTTGGTGTCTTTTAAAGCTGGTCTGAGCAAAATTCACAGTGAGCCAATGGGAATATTGAAGAGGAAAATACCAATGGTTCTAGCAATGATTTCATACGAGATGGAGGATACCTGGGGAACTCCCTGCCCTGTGATATCGTCTCAAATGAGCCGTGAAAAATGAAGCAACGGGGATGAAAGGCTGTGACCCCCCCTTCACTTTCTTAGCAACAATTCAAAAAACTCAGGGGAAAAAAAAAAGTTTCAAAAGCTCTTTTGTTAGGATGCAAGCCCATGAAAGGTTGGAAGAATCAGTGGATTAGAGATGGTAAAATGAATCTTTAAGTGAATTGACATGAAGCAGCAGTGCTGGGAGAGCAGATCTAAAGGAAGAAGAGGCTGAATTAGAAAAAAAAAGAGAAAGACAGAAGGAAATTTGTCTTTCCTGATGTCTTTGTACAGTAAATTCTGCTAGCTGAGAAGCTATTCAACACCTCTGCCAAACAAAGCTCTACATGTCATTGCCGGCCAGGCTGACCCAAATCCCCAAGAAATATGACAACTGGAATAAAATCAAAATCCTGGCAGAGCAAATATATCAACATGATACAAAATGGTAATGGGAAAAAAACAACAACTTTGAGGGACTGGGAAATGCTCAGAGGCCAGAATCGAAAAAAATGAAATGCAAATAGTTCTTGAGATGCAGGAAAAAAAAAAAAATCACACTCTTGAAATGTGTCATCTTGTTTTGGGGGAGTAGTACTGCAAAGCAGCGAGCTGTAAAACAGTCGGTTTCCAAGGGGGAAGTGCACAAAATTTCAGAACCAGACCTTTTCCATAGTGAAATGATGGGAGAAGCATTTTGTTCTTTTTACGGCATGGAACAAAAAAAAAAATAATCAAGAAAACGAGACTATCTTTGGCTGCAATTAAAATCTGATGGTCAGATGGATGCTGGGATCAGTCCTGCTCTGCTGGGACCCCTGACAGTGACTCCGTACGGGTCCTGACATGATCACTGGGTTTTGCATTTCAGGAATGAAGCTCCAGTGCTTCACTCAAAACCTAAAAACCCAGATTAGCTCCATTACAGGGGGATTTCAGCTCAGAATTTTGCCCTGGCGCAGGTATGGTTACTCCTGGGGGTAACCACTCCTGGGTGGAACCCTTTGGAAAACTGTCCATAAGCCAAATGGTTTTTACGTGTATTTTAATATTTTTAAATTAAAGCAAGCTGCTTTTTATGCAAGCAAGTGTGCAAATATATGCAAAAATTGAAATAGATTCCTTTATTTTCATCAGGAATTGAAGACAACACCACTAGCTCTCTACAAGCTGTCCTTTTAAGGCTTTTCTATTTTTTTTTAATACCTGTTTTCTGCTCAAGTAAGCCTTTTTTTTCTGTCATCCAGTAGTTTTTTTCCTTGTAAAAAACCACCGTTATTTTTACTAGCAGCAGCTGTTCTCCTGGACTCAGCTCAGCACCCGTTCTCCTCATCAGATGTGGCTGGCAAGCCCTTCAAGCTGCAAAACACCAACCCAAACCACTGATTTTTAATTTTTTTTCAATTTTAAATCAGGTGCAGCTTGATGATGAGCAGAGCCCAAGTCTGACCCCTTGCTCTCGGTCACAGCTCAGTGACATTGGGTGCCGCAGCATCACATCAGTGGCAGGATGACTTGGGTTGGGATGCAGATGGGTGGCGATGCTCATGGCCAGGCACTGCCCATGGCCAATCTACAGAGACGACATCTACAGAGATGATGAGGTCTATGGACATGAGCCAGACTGAAGACCCCATCTCGGGAGCCTTGACCGTTTGCACGTTGAGCATCTTCCATGTCCGCACCAGCCTCCCATTGAGCATCAATGGGATTTGGGTTCCTAAACCATTTGGCATTGCTGGGAAATTCCCGAAAAACAGGAAAAAGGATCCTTTCCCTGCCATTCGGTGCGTCGAAGGTTTGCAACACCAGACGTTTTGGCTTCCTACATTCAGCCTCAAGGCCTTTTTGTCTAATGGGACTTATTCATAATTACTCAAGCTGCTAATTTTACTCTTATGTAAATGATGTTGGGAGGCAAAGCATGAAGGCAGCTAGGCACATAGGGTATAATGGATGGCAGGAGGAAAGAATAAAGCTAGGACGACATGAGAACATCTCTGGGTTCTGAGCAAACAGAAATGCTTTTGGGAATTCCCTAGAAATTCAGGTGATACAAACAAATTCCCCTTCAGATTAACGACTGAGAAGTTGGAAGGGGGAAATGTTCCCTCTCATCTAGGAAAAAAAATAGTTCTAGTGACACGGTCCTCCCCAGATCATCCCCATCACTACCTCTTTCAGCACCAGGGTCTTCACCTCAGCCACCCTGAAGGCACAGCCTATGGAGATGGTTGTCTGAGGACATCCCGTCTGCATTTACTCCTCTGGCAAAACTTCAAACGAGACCTTATAAACCAGCTGGGATTTTTTTTTTTTTTACAGCATCTCCACCTGACAGCTGAGCGGCCATCTCCTGGGAAAATGCGGCGTTTAGCACACAGCCGAGCGCTCGCTCGCTTTTGGATGCAAAGCAAACAGAAGCAGATGTCCGCAGTAATTATCAGGAGACCGTTCTAATTCAGCGCCAGAATTTACCCGCACAACCAGCACTTGTTTTCCGTCTTAAACCTCATTACTCTTTAATAAAAGGAGTTTACACTCACAGAGGATGCTCGAGCTATCTGGCTGGCAGCACCGTATATTTTGCGAGCCATGGAGATGTCAAGAGAGGACAAGAGTGGATTTCCCCAGAACGCCGACCTCCACACAACGTGGAGAAGTGCTGAAAAGCAAAACGCAGCCTGTAAAAGACCTACCACGAGCCCGGCGAATTCAACGAGTCAACAGAATTCAGCACTAATTTGTTCAACCGTAAACCTTCGTTTACGAGCCACAGATGGGGGTTGAGGTTTTTACGTGTCCCTGTTAATTTTTAATGTCATGGGTCTGAACCCTACGGCCAGCATTTTCAACTCTTTATTATTTCCTGGGCCTCTTTTTCCCATGGAAAATATGGCCTCATGTACTGGAACACCTATTGCCAGCATATTTCATTTTCTTGGGTACCTCGCACAGACTCCCAACAAAACACCCACGGACTTTGTCATATAGTGCTTCTAGGGAAAAAAAAAAACCAAGCAACTAGGGGTACTTGAGCTTGGGCAGTCAGCTGGAAGGGTCACAGATTTTGTTCTGGACCTTTCGCTCTTCCAGAAGAAAAGAAACAAAGATGTGGGATCTATCTTAATTACTGGGGGGGAGGGGGGGGAAGAGGGTGATTCCAGCTTCTCTTCAGGGGAAAGAGAAGCATCTGCCATCCACTGTGCTGAGCCATCTAAGCACCATCTCTGTGATTAAGCCATAACCTTAAGAAAGTATTTTCTTGTTCTGTGTTGTTCCTTTACTCCAAATCTATGGTTTTAGCCTCACGTATCACAGAATCATAGAACAGTTTGGGTTGGAAGGGACCTTAGAGACCCTCAAGTTCCAACCCCCTGCCATGGGCAGGGACACCTCCCACTAGCCCAGTTGCATGGGAGGTTCTCCAGCCCCTGACCATCTTCATAGCCTCCTCTGAACTTGCTGAAGTTTTCCTCTTGTGGGGAGGACGTTAACAGCAGCTTTCAGTTCCACATGGAAACCACACGTTATCACTTTATGTAGTAAAAATCATCAGCACCATCACATCCCTTCACAGAGTTGGAAACTTGCCCAAAGAATCTTCATAAAACCATGATCAAAAAGCCCCAAAAGGAAAAAGTAAAAACCTCACAAGATACATGATTTCAAAAAAGCCACAGTGATTTCAAGCAATTTTCTAGAAGACGAGCTAGGGAAGTGATTAACTTTTAATTAATATAAATGAGAGAGGCAATGGGGTCCTGGTTGAGTTCAAGGTCTCTAATCACTACTAAAATTAATTGGTTTTTTTCCTAACTGTATTCCTACTTCTGTATTTTTTTTCTGTAATATCATCATACAAAAACAGAAGGAACTATTGGGCAACTTTCAGTTTCTCTTTTGAACTCTGCCCATGCAGCAGCTACTTCCCGAGGAAATAACTGTCCAAAAATTGCATTCAGCAGAGGTTTAGTTCAGGCATATATATATATATATGTATACATATATATGTATACATATATGTGTGTGTGTATATATATATATATTAAAAATTTTTTTAGCCTAAATTCTGCTAAGTACAAGAATGAGAAACTAATAGCACCAGCACCCAGGAATGGTTCTGCAAATCCAACTTTAAAAAAAAAATAATTGTTAAGTATCTATTTCAGCAAAAATATCAGCTCATGGTACTGTGTTGATTGAAGGGGGGAAAAAATAATGACTGAGGACAAGGATTTCTTCAGAACAACAAACCTAAAGCTGAGTATTAACGAGCTTCAATCAGAAAAATTAATTGATGTTAATTAATGTATTTTACGAATGTTTGACATGCAGGACTGACAGATTTGATTCTCCCCAGAGTCATACCTCCCAGGCTCGCCACCAACCATCCAGGCATGGGGCTAGGGCTCAGAGATTTGCTTTTTTAATGTTTTACTGATATGAGATTGCACTGGGGGGGGGAAGAGTTTCTTTGAACAGCAGCAGCTGATGGCAGTGAACCAAATTCCCCAGCTAACGTTTCAAGGAAATGAGAAGCGTCTCAGCCCTTGTTGAAAGCTTCTTCTGTCACTGCGGAGCCTGAGCATATCCGCTGAATTCATTCTGCAAAAAATCCCCCTCTCACCAGTAAGCACTTTAAAACTTTCTCAGAAGATGAAACCCCATAAACTTCTCCATAGTGAGAAATTTCTGTCTGTCTCTCAGAAGTGTAAATTTGCCAGAAAAAAAAAAAAAAAAAAAAAAAGAAATACAACTCTGTAGAATTTACTTTGGGAAAGCCTTTGTAGTTGGGTTTTCTTTTAAATACTAGTGTGATGAGACACTTTCCCTGCTCCAGTCAAAGATCTGGAGAGAGAACTGGGACCCCACCAGTCCTTCCCAGCTTGCAGGATGGGATGCTTCAACAGCATGTGGTGCTTTTACGGCTTGGTGAGTTCCTGGAACACCCATCTTAGAACCATGGAATGGTTTGGGTTGGAAGGGACCTTAAAGCCCATCGAGTTCCAACCCCCTGCCATGGGCAGGGACACCTCCCACCAGCCCAGGTTGCTCAAAGCCTCATCCAGCCTGGCCTTGAACCCCTCCAGGGATGGGGCATCTTCTAAACTTCTAAATCTGTGGGCTGCATCATTTGTTTTGATGCTGACCTACCTACATCAACCCATTTGGTGCCATCCAAGGAGCTGCTTCTCCAAGAGAACCCCAACCCAGGGTGGAGATCATGTAGCTTGAGGGACACCAGCTCAGAGATCTCCCGGGACATGGAATGAGCAGGATTGTACCGTTCTTTGGAGCACAGCCATGAGCAACCACTGCTACCAGCTCTCCCTTTAAGGCAGATCTCAGAAAATTATTTTCTAGCTCCTTTCCATATGAAAAACCCTAAAAATATGATTGAACCACAGTATGGCTGAGACCAGGTGCACTTTGTGCCTTCAGTAGGAAACCAAAGGGATGAGAACAGCCTTCCAGACACATCTATTTGACGGAAATTTACTTAGTCCAGTGTTGGTAAAGCTCAGGATAACACCCAGCAGCAGAAGAGAGTTAGATGGGGTCCTAAGGAACAGTAAATATAAATATATATATATATATATATATATTTTTTTAAGTCTCATTCCAAAGCTACTAGAACAGTATTTGCTTGGAGAAATATTCAGTGCAGCCTGGGACCGCCCTTCCTGAAGCAGGTGTGGGATTATTTGGGATTATTTACCTCAGCAGGAAATCACAGGGTGTAATCAGGTAGGAATAGCGTGACCTCAGCTGGCATCTGATCCCATCACTGGTCGAACAGCCAACCTGGCGAGGCTGTAGCAAGGTGATAAAGATGATCTTTTGGGTATCTGCATTCAGGGGAGAAGAGTCCATTTGAAGACCCAAGCACTGAATACCCAGCCAGACCCAATGGATCCATGTTGCCACCAATGGAACACCCAGGACCAGGACAAACCTTCCTGAACACTTTCACTCTCTGATAAAGTTTTGATCAAATTCTGCTGGGAAATAATCTCAAGCAGCTTTCTCAAGGCAAGGGAGGCAGGTCCCATCCCCAGCAGTCACCTCCTTCACCCAAACCCCGTGTGGGTCCCTCTCTCCTGTTACTTCCCATTAGAACCACTTCAGATCTGATGGCAGGAGGTCACCACTCTGTACTTTGCCTCTCTTCCCATCCTCCCTATCATTACTCTCACGCTTCTTCCCTGGCAGCTGCTGCCACAGCAGCAAAGGTGTGTCTGAATTCCACCCGTTTCTCTCTGGCAATGAAGGATGTAGGTCAGGAAGGTGGCCAAGCACAGGCTGCAGGGACAGGCGTCCTTGGGCATCCCCATTTTGGTGAGGGCACCACAGATGAGGCTGCAGGCCCCTGTACCCTACAACATCTTTTCTTCCCATGGATAAAACATGGATCATCATGTCAACATCATGGTGGAGTCACCATCTCTGGAGGGATTCAAGAAATGTGCAGATGTGGTGCTTTGGGACATGGGTGAGTTGGGCGGTGTTGGGTTGACAGTTGGACTTGATGATCCTTGAGGTCTTTTTCCAACCTTAATGATCCTATGGTTCTGGGATGATGGTTCTAATGATCATGGTTCTGGGATGTCTCATGCACACCAGGAGGAACACAGAGAATAATAAGAAACAGAAATATTTCCCAGACCTGGCAACCTTATAGCTAATAATGAGAAACATTTTCTCTAAGAGAAGACTTCCAGGGATAGAAACATTAAGAAATCATCTTCATCTTAAAAATCAAGATAAACTATTCCAACCCAAGACAAGACCTGGTCTCAGCAGTGGGAAGGGAGAGACAAGAAGCATCTTGTCAGGAGGACACGCAGAGGTAGCTACCACTCCAGGAAAACCCTGGCCAGGCTGTTGGGGGCTGACCTGCCCCTTCATTTTCCCCCAGTGCCAAATAGCAATGGGGTCCTGGGGTCGTTGCTGGGGTCACCATCCCATCTAGGTGGTGGGCAGGACACCAGGACAGGAGATGAAGACCTGCTTCAAAGCAACCTCAGATAAACGCCACGGCTAAAAAAAAACCCTCTGGGCCAATTGCTCCACAATTCTCACAGCTTCTCTCTTGTCCCAGGTAGGAATTTTGTGATACCACCAGGTATGTGGGGCCCACAGAGCTTTTACAGGATTGCGTTTCCCCCAGGAGAGCAGTGACTCAGCCTCCCAGAATGGTTAAGTAATTTCATTTTTTTTCCCCTCCTCTCTATCCTCCTTCCCCTGCCTCATTTGCATGAGCTAAACACGGGTGCAGAACTATAGAAACTGTATTAATAAAGCTCTTTTATGTGGGTTTAATCATCTCTCAGGACCTGCCAGACCGCAAACTCGAAGCTCTTTACGAATGTGACTCACTCCCACAGCACACGTTCATTGGTCGACAAACTCTCCTGATTTCGCCCCGTAAAAAACCGTTTCCTATTGGAAGAGAGAGCCTGAGGTGTTACCTACGCTGCAATGGAAGTTCACTGACTCGGAGTAACCCCAGATACTGGTATCACACCATTTGATACTCATTCATTCATCCTCCAGCAGCCTGGCAACAAACACTGAGCTCTTCAGCAGAAATTCCCCTTTGCGCAGACACGCCTCCTACTTTTGCAGCCAACAAATTAGAGAGTAAGGCTATCCGCACGACTGAAAAATTAAAAAAAAAATTTTTTTTCTCCTCAAATGTATTAAACATTCAGATTTGTCACAGTGCGCTTAAAGAAAAGGATTTTGACGAAAAGCTTCAATCTGTTTCACATCGATATCAGATCCCACTTAGGAGCTCCAGGTGTCTGTTCTGGAGATAAACGCAGCCCAGCTAGAGATGAATGGATTTTAGAAACGTTTCTCCAGTCAAATAAAAGCTTTGCAAGTGATTCATAAAGAAGAAAGCTGATACATATGGATGATGTAGGGTTCAGCACTGGCAATTTAAGGTGAGCCGGGGTTCTTGAAATATTCAAACTTATTGAATTGCTGCGCTGTGCACAGATCGAGTTCCTGCTCTTCTGCCTCTCCCGGAGCTGCGGATGGGTGGAGGATCTCAGGTCAGGGCAGGGCTTTGCACATATAAGCCCTGGGGTGGGTAAAAGGCTCACAAATACCATCATATATCCAATACCATCATGATAGGCACTTAAGAAAAGCAGAAAGGAGAAATGTCCCGGTCACGGAGAACCCTGACCTCAGGTGATGGGCTCAGCAGCTGAGGAGTCAGCTATTCACAGAGAGGGACATATAGAGATGTATAGATCTGACCTCCTTCACAAGCATCTGTTTTTCAAGTTCGCCACGTAGGTGAGCCCCGAGGGGTATCTCCTGTGTAGGTGTTTATTTATACGTAGCGCTATATGGAGAACCTCCCAGCAGGACCAGGGCTGCTCTTACCCTTCCAGCAGAAGACAAATCAGCCCCAAAATCTGGACCAGCTCATTTCAGCAACACATTTACACCAGTTAAAGTGATTTATTATTAGAAAATTCAGAGCAAAGCAGATAAGCAAGAAGCAAAAAAAATCATAAATTGATTCTCCAAGGCGCTGGTTTCTCCGCAGAACAGGACATAATAAAAAACTAACATCAGCTCAGCTTGTCTCCCCCACGCTGAGCATTGGCTCGTACATTAAAGAAATTAAAGAAAACATCTTGGATGTCTGCGCGGAACACAGCCACTTGCTGACAGCCTACCACAACATTATACACATGGCTATTTTACCTTCCCATTACACATCCCCAGGGTGTTCCCTAAATATGACTACGTTAGATTATATTCAGTAACCCTCCTTTTTTTTGATAGGCACTTATTTCCTCCCCTCCTCCCCTGCCAATTTATTGCAGGTATACTAGAAGGCTGAATAAAAAGCACGGCTGACCTCTGAAGCCCACTAAAACCTTGATTTAAAAACTATTTTTGTTCTACATGCTCCCCAAAAGCTTTCAGTATCCTGGTGTATCATGATGATACTCAAGTTACCAATAATTTTTTTTTCCAGAAGTAGACATTTTTAGAGTATTTTTCTTCCCTTCTCCACAAGGAAGTTGGTCCTAGGGGTCAAAGACGAATGGAAAGTCCCAAGGTTGGATGAATGGAAGGATGGATGGAAGGACGGATGGAGGGATGCAAGGATGGATGGAAGGATGGATGGAAGGATGGATGTGTCTTCTCTACGTATCCACTTCCGATGCAATAGCCCACTTGCAATACTATAAACTTCCTACCCCATAGGAAAGGTCACTCACATCACTGTTTTTCCATCCTGTATTTGCACAATATATTTGGCTTCCCAGTGAGCTGCGACCACGTCAGTGTTGGCAAACTCCAACCCAGTGTTGACATTTTTTTGCAAACACCCGCTTCGTTCTAACGGCATTAAAAAAACACACATTAAATTATTTGAGATGTCAGTGGAGCTAAATAATACGCACACAGATATTTTTCCAATGTACTCGTGACCTGGAGAAAATCCTTAATTACCACAGATTACCAGACCTCATCTGTTAAAAGATCAAAATAAAAAATCCCAGCCTTAAATAGAAACACTCATGTGGTCAGTTCTGTCCTGTTCAGCCCTTTGTCATCCAAACCTTCCAGAAGTCAAACGTGCCTACAAATGTTGCGATTGGAGTCATCTGCGAGTGGTTAGCAGTTGGGCAACGCTGGGAGACATCACCGAGCTGCATCCATCACACATTTCCAAGCCTTGAGCCCTGGCCAACATCCCCCAGTTGCCGTCATCCCATTCGGAACAGGAGGTGCAACAGGGCAGCTCCTGAAATTCACTGTCTAATGCCTTCTTACGGGGTGAAACAAAAAGAAAAGAGGCATAAAGCCAACCTGACAATAGCTGCCCAGCCTCCAGCTGCCACATAAGCCACAAAAAAACCCCAACCTTCAAAAAAACCCCCAAACCTCATCAGTGATTGCCAGCACCAACATCTGAATTCACCGAATATAGCTTTGCTTTGCTATAATTCACCTGGGAGAGAAATTGTTCGATGAGCTGCATCAGCTGTAAGATGGAAAAATAGATCACTAGATGCTTTTTAGAAAACCCAAAGCACATACATGTCTCGGTTGAGGTCAGGCTTTCCAGTGCTCGAGGATGCTCGAGGCTACGGCGCTCCCCAAGGCACCATCCACAGCAGAATTTCCTAGAAGCCTGCTCCAGTAATTTTGTTGTCAGATCATCTCTGTTTAAGGCTGTTCATAAAAGAGAGAGAGGGTTCATCATTTCCTCAGCTGGATGAAATCCAGAGCAATTTTGCTGTGTTACCATGAGGTACAGATGTTCACCTGTTCCATCCCCCCCAATTCCAGTTGGGTCATTGCAGTGGTGGGTTGTTTTTTTTTTTTTCCTCATAAAGAGCTAATATCACGGGAAATCTTCCAAGGCGGCTAGAAGCGGAGATGGACATGCCAAAACATGATGCATGCCGGACGTCGCTCCCCGCTGCAGCCTGCCAACTCGCTTCTCCAGCCAGATGCTTTAGGAGACGACACATTTATTCCGTGCACCAGGATGAAATTTGGAAGGAGCCATCGAACTATAGCAGCGAGATGTACAGATGGTTTCGTTGTCAGGACAGCAGTGGGTATCCATCTTCCAGCTCAGACGCTGGGGACCCCTGTCGCCTGTCGACTCAGACCCATCATCCATTTTTTAAGGAAAACCTTTGGCAAACTTACCTGGGATTCAAGCTAGAAGAGCCAAACTCATCCCAGGTAGGAGATGCCATTTGGGCTCTCTTATCTCCCCCATTACCTGCACCCTTGTTCTACACCCATCTGTTTATTTGCTCTGCAGGTGTGGCCGATTCCTGGCTTCTTCAAAGAGACACCACCTGTTCCAAAGGACCTTGGCCACCCCCATTTTCCAGTCATTACATTTACGATACAGTTTGAGCAAGCCCATAAAACCAAGAGAAAAAAATCCAGTTTGGGTGGGAGCTCAGTCCAGGAATATGGAAGAGTTACACCGGGTTTAGCTTGAAGGTGATCTTAGCCCAGGCTTGCTGCCAGGGACAAAAAGTTTCCTGCAAACCCGGTCTGGAGATGGAGCTTTGTCATACTCTGGGTTTGGAAAATCTCCCAAGGGGCTCCAGGAATCACTTGGAGCCCAGACCCTGCCTGGAGTGAGGTGGGATGGACGGCAAGGACCTAGAAGACAGCAGGTTGGGGGACTTTAAAATTTTAAAGTTTAGATCTGAATTCCACCAAAACCTCATCTTTGAGCTTTGTGGTGGGTCACACTGCAGAGTGGGACAACTGCTTTGGCTCTCTTGGTGCCTGAGCTGCTCCCTAGGGCTGAGCAACACAAAAGCAGCAAAATCTGTCCCCATCTCTAGCACTGAGCCACTTCTTCAGCTTGAGTGAGGACCAAAGCTGCATGCCTCAGTTTCCCTACCTGCTCCAGGAGCCCAGCAGCATTTCTCTCGCAGTGCTTTGAAGTCTCTCAGTGAAACTAATACCACATGTGAGAGCTAGGCATCATCGCAATGTAATTATAACAATTCCCCTTATTAAATGTGGCTTTCTTTTCTCCGCCGAGAGCTTTCTCTGCTGGTTTGCAGGAGGTGGAGCACAACCATGGGGCGTCCTGCTCACACCACCGCTGGTTCAGATCATGTCATTCAACTCGTACCACCCTCCCGCACCATATTTCTTCCGGGAATGCAACACAAAGAGCGTGGGAAGCACGGAGAGATCAACCCATTGATCTACGGCACTCAGAAAAAAATCCTGCTGCACTTGCTCTTTCTCCCTTGCCTCTGCCTCTCTGTAGTCATGACCTCTCCTTGGCAAGGCCAACCTTCTCCTTGATGGCATTTCAGAGCCGACCAGGGCACTGAACGGAGAATTAGCCGGAACACAGCATTCTTTGTTAAAAAAAAGTTATTTTAACGTCTGTAAATGGGGCAGGTTCGTGTTCAAATTCTCACACCCATCAACAGGTATGGATCTTCCTTGAGCAGCAGAAGGCAGAGCGTAACCAAAGCCACGTTTGTGCATGAAACACAAGCTGAATCCCTCCATCCCAGCAGAGAAACGCAACTGCTTCAAATAAAACAATCCAACATGATGTTTCACAGGGCAAGAATGCCCTTTGTCCTCTCCAGGAGACACAGGGATTTCACGCCGTAGAATCATTGAATAGTTTGGGTTAGAAGAGACCTTCAAGATTATTCAATCCCCTGACACAGGCAGGGACACCTCCCACTTGCCCAGGTTGCTCAAAGCCTCGTCCCATGGGATTTTACCCATGTTTTGGTCAACCTAGTCAATAAACACAAAAAAAATAAAAAAAAAATTCAAGGTTTGACTGAGGGACGCAGAAATATTTTGTACATGCAAGAAGGATGCTCCAAGATAAACCACAAGTCTTCCTTTAGCAAGTAAGGCTCTTGCAATTCTATCCCATGGCAGAAAGCCAAAGAGTGAGGCCACTAAAAGGAAAAGCTGTGTGGGATTCTGTTCTTCACAGCCCCATCTCACTGCACATTGCTATTTTCTCCTTGTAGTACCAAATACTAGGGCTCAAAGGCAACAAAGACAAAAGCCGAGGAAATAAAAAAGGAAGAGGAGGAGATGGGGGGAGGAAGATCAGAGGCTAAAGGGCACCCAAAGCCTTGTACAAAGCACTTGGCTTTCTTTTTGATCTTGTCCTTGATCCAGAAGGTCCATCCCACCTTTGTACGGTCCCAGGCCATATTTTGACTTGTTTTCTCAGACGAAAGAAATATAACACCAGATATTTGCAGATAGCAGCTCTCACATCAAACCCGAATAAGGGTCATATTTTCAAAGAGGTCTGTGTCTATTACATCCTAGACCAAGGAAATAAGGGGGACCAAAAGATCTGGGGTTTGTCTGCAGCTCTGCTTTCCGTGTGAACGTAGATGAGCTGTTTAGCATCCCTCTCCCTCCACCATGCCTCATGCTGGCAAGTTTTTAAGCAAATTGGACAAAGGCACCATGATCCCAAAGACGTAGTTTTTCTACAAGGCTTCTGAAAGTTTGTGTTGGGAAGAACAGACAGAGAAAGAGCGACTCTGTAAAGTGCATCCACTCTGAGTAAGGATCAATCCATGGTTCAAGGCCAGGCTGGATGAGGATTTGAGCAACCTGGGCTAGTGGGAGGAGTCCCTGCCCATGGCAAAGGGTGGAACTGGATGATCTTTAAGGTCCCTTCCAACCCAAACCATTCCATGTTATCCTATTAAATACTGGAGGAGCGCATGCACCAGAGGCCCCTTAAAATGCCTTGACCATTAGAAAGCTTTCAATCAGAGTTGCTACTTTCTTAAACACCAAAGTCAATCAACCTCAAGACACAAAGTCATAGGAATCAGGCTTCCCTAGATGCAATGTTCAGAGGAACATGAGTTTTCCTCTCTTTTGGACAACACACAAGCAACAGAAAGCCAGTTTAAAAAAAAAAAAAAAAAATGAAATGAGCAGCTGTTCTCCTCCAGGAAAAGACCCAGAGCTAATTACCAAGCTTGTCTAGCAACCTCAACATGAGGCTCCTAGGATGATTCAGGTCGGGATGGGCCTCAGGAGGTCTCCAGCTCAACCTCCTGCTCCAAGCAAGGTCAGCTCTGGAGTCACACCAGGATGCTCAGGGCTTTGTCCGGCTGAGTCACACCAAGTCTCCAGGGATGGAGGTCATCCAGCCTCTCTGGGCAGAGGTTCTCCCTTGGATCTCTAAGCCGCAATGCTCATGAACATGAAGGCATCGATCACATGAATCACAGGAATTTCATAGTCAGAGAGTGCTGATTGATCTCTCTTGGGGTTCCTCATCTCATCAACACTTACTAACACCAGAAGAACTAATAGCATCGGTGGAGTCCAGAATAAACTCCACATTATCTAAAGCATCTCTGCAAAGCAAAGTTCTCTAGGGAAAGTGCAGAGCACAGCCTTTTTTTCCCCCCTGCAGCTGCATGAAAAAAATAATCCACCCATTGCCCACAGTGATCTCCAACCCTCCACTTAAACTGGGAAATCAGCTCTCATCAAGAAAATAACATCGGTATTTGCAGCCACCGAAGAGGAGAATTCCTGACGTAGCCTGGAGCTCCTCCATCACAATCACGACGCTTCGTTGTTGCCTTATGTGGGAATAAGCCTCTGCTGGTCCCCGACCGGCCCCGGGGAGGAGGGGTGTACCAGCAGGTTCAACTGGTGTCAGGTATGATGGGTGCAAGTCGTAGCCCATGCCGAGGCTTACTTCACATACCCTGCCATCCCGCGATACGATCGAGCCCTAAAAAGACTTTGGCAAGACCCAACGCATCTTCAGAGCGGTTAGGAGATCCCGAAAAGAGTTAGCCCGTAACTACTGGATAATGAACTGGTCCATAAATGCAGGTGTAGGAGATTACAGCCCTACAGAGACGGAGGCTGGTCCCAGTTAGCCACGAGGTTCTCCCAGTTCAGGTATTTTTACATCTTTCCTCCACTACATACACATATTTATTCCCTATTTTCCTGCATGAACAGAGCCCATTGCCAAGAACCCGGTGCACACTTTATGCGATGGGTTGGAGACGTCAGGAATTAAAGAGCTGAAATCCTGATCCAAAAATGAAAAAAAGCTGTAACCATGCCATTGTCCCAGCCCTGGGTTTGGCCGTCTCGGATAATTTTCTGAAACTAAGGACGAGGTTGGCTGGAGCAAGCCCATGTGCTAAAGTTTGGATAGGATTAGAAAAAGGAGTCTTGGTACAAGCAGCAATTTCTGACTTCAAAGATGAATGTGTAACTGTACTGGCGGGGAGGAATCAGTGCCGATTTTCATTCCTGTATTATTCACGAGTTCGCTTCTCCGTGCAGGTCATACCTTGCCCGAGGAAGCGATGAAGACCCATCCACGGGATTATTCCTGTTAATTACCAAACGGCAAAGAGCCCAGAATGACTCTGGGTTTCCAGACTGAGTTTCAGGGATTGGCACTCAAAATAACTCCCGATTTATCTGTGATTCGAGTTTGTTTTAGTTGGGAAGTCCCACTTAGGCTCTGCAAGCCTCTTCTTCCTACCAGTGCAATTAAAGTACCTGGCATAAAGCTGCTGACTCGAGCTTTTTTCTCACTTACCGCACCTCTGCCACACACAAATGAAGGGTTACCCGCCCCATTTTTGCATTCAGCATCTCCCAGCACCTCTCCCCATCACACACTGGGCTGGTGGAGATATTTTTCCTTTGCACACTAAGAGTTGGGATGCTCCTAGCAAGGAGACTCAACACTGAAATGCAGACGCCGCTTCTCCATTTTCCTTCTCAGTATTTGAAACATTTTTCCTTCCCTCCTTCTTAACCATCAGTGCCTCTCTCCTCTCCAAGAGCCCACACTCAAGAACCAGTTACTTGGCTTCTTGCTCTTAGGTGTAACTCAGCCTTCCTCGGTGTCAGTCACCAGAGATCAATTTTCTTCCATCCTCCCTCCCGATTTAAAATCTAATTTCTTAGTCTTATTTCAGACTTTATCACTCTTCCCCCACTAGCGCCAGTCAAAGCCACACAAGTTTCTCCTATTCCCGTCATTGTTACACCTCCTAGTAGTGGAGACAGAGGAAGCCAAACCACAGGGACAAGCGTCGGATGGCGGTGATGCCAAGAAATTTGCAATTTCCTCTCGGAGCACCTATGGAAAAGGAACAACTTATTTTTCCTTCGTGCGTTCCCATTTATTCATGGTGAACACTCCCTGGAGTTTCCTGTCTCGTCTGCTGGATGCAAAACCCTCAATCAAAAGACACAAGACAGTCATATGCCATGATGGTGGCTGGCCCTGGATGTTTCCTGGGATCACGGCATCAAAGACGTTATATTCCTATTATTTTAATCAAAAATTATTCTCCCCATTCGCCAAGAAGAGAGTTCGAGCACAATATTTTAGAAATTAAAAAAAAATTATTCAAAGTATTTCTGAATGTCTCGGAGACTACTGATTTTACTATCAACAGAAATAATCAGATTTCAGAAACTATTTGTCGAACCTTGCCTTGAGTAAATGAATTCCAAAATACTCAAGAAGTCACACCTACCAGCTATCAGAGGCCACACGCCTTTGTAAGCACTTATATATATATAAATTATTTAGAAAACACCTTGTAGTGTTAAATGTAATATCTATTAGAGCCACTAAGTGCTTTAAAAAAAAAATCTAGATATTTTAAAACTTAAAAGCTTTTTGGAGGAGGGTGTAATCTATTTTGGAAAGCTCGGTCCACATTTCTGAACCTGCCGATAAGACCTGTCACTTCCATGAAGGGATGAAAAAGGGATTTTTATACAAAAAAAGTTTTTTATCACCTCTTAAATATTTTTTTCTTCCAATAAACCAGGTATATTTTTTTTCTTGATTTCATGAAACAAGGAGACTTCATGCACCATTTGGCAGCCCCGTGCAAGCAGCCTGTACTCGAATTTCCAGAAACACCGCGTGTTATTTACATTGCCAGTTGCAACACTTTTTTTTTTCTGTGTAAAAGCTCCCCTAGATTTCACCAATCATTGCTTTTTTTGGTTTTTTGGTTTTTTTTTCTTTGAATAAACAATCCCTGAAGGCAAGAAAAACACTGCAGGGCAGAAAAACATCCCAGCTGCTCTTCGAGCTGGAGGCTAAATGCTCACCGGTGCCCTGAGTTGATAAACTCGCTGGGATTTTGTGATACAGTCCCAAAATTTCATCTTTTAATAGGACATTTTCCAGGGACATGAGTTCATTAGCCTTCAATTTGGAGAAAATTCATTGCTCGCTGATGTTCTTCTGCCCTGGGGAAGTCTTTGAGGGTTGTCCAAGGAGATGGTTCCCACTGGAATATGTAGAAAAAAAAATAAAAATCCTGGAACATACATCTCTGCAGAAATACAGCACAATACCAGAAAAACTTCCCAGAAAGCTCCTTTTAACTCTGGAATTTCACATTTCCAAAATGCACAGCTCACTCCTCTGCAAGGAGAAAGGACAAACTGACGGTATTTAGCAGAAATGAGCATCTATATTCTACAAGCGGCAGATGCAAAGGGAGGGATTAATTTCCCTTAATATAAACTGTCTAACACCTGACAGTCATCTTGGCTTCTTTTTTAACACAGATTAAAACAGCTGCTACGCACAGGTCCCCCTTTCTGTCTCCCCAGAGGTTACAGAAAACACTCGAGTGCTGAACTTAAAGAAGGGTCTGAAATTAATTCAGAAGCATCCCACCCTCCTGAATCCAAAGCACACTGGAATCCCTGGAAAAATCCTCTGAAGTTCAAACCCAGAAAAAAAGGCAAAAAAAACAAACAAACAAACAAATTTTAAATTTGTCTGCGACTCCACAGGATCCTCCAGGCTCCTGCACTGCAACAACCATGCACGCAAGCAAGCAAACGCGTGCGTGTGCACACACAAAACCCAAAAAGCCAGACTCAGGCTAAACCAGCTTCTCCCCCCCGACCGCAGCACCCTGCACGACCCCCCCCACGTTTTCTATTGGGTGTCCAAGTCACAGGGTGTCCCACTAACAGCATCCCAAAGGGATGGTGTGATAGTAAGAAGCTCATCTGCTTTTTTTTTTTTTTTTTGTTTTTTTTTTTTTTTTTGTTTTTTTTTTTTTTTTTGTTTTTTTTTTTTTTTTTGTTTTTTTTTTTTTTTTTGTTTTTTTTTTTTTTTTTGTTTTTGTTTTTTAAGAACATAATACATTGAGAAACAAAGCTCCGACGCAAAACACTGCTCCCTGATGAAATCTGGAAAGCGCCCGAGCTGGCCGGCGGTGACTGCTGCTATTCATCTGACTAAGCAGCATTTGACATTTTGGGCTTGGCGGGGCTCAAATTTCCTTCTAGTAAGATATGGGCTGACTCCGGCGCAGCCAATCTGGGTCGGAGGCGGCGGATGATGCCGGAGGGAGGCGAGGAGAGGCATGCACACATCCCAAATGACAGAGCACGCTGCTGCCGGACTGCGTAAGCGCAGCTCCAGCGAGCCTGACCTCGGCTGCACCAGATGTGTGGCACCACTGCGCCTTCCGGGGATGCTGTTCAGCTGTTAAGTCCTTTTTTTTTTTTGCTCTCCGTTTTTTAAGCTTGTTTTTGCTTTTCCTCACCCACTTATGAGAGTTTTGCGCTGCCTGTCTCCAGGTGGTTTCTCTTTTGTTGTAATCGGAGGCGAGTGGAAGCTGTTTCACAAAAGCAGCGCTGAATTTCCCAACACAGGTTGAGCTCGGTGCAATACAACCAGCAGCACAAAGGGAAATCCTTTCTGCAAGCCAGTGTTTCAGAAGAAACCTGGTTCAATTGAAATCATACCAAAATGACAGGCTTGCCGAGAGCTGCATGTTGCAAGGAGCCTGAGCTGAACCCACAACTCGGACACGTCTTCCTTGGATGGAGAAAATCCCAGCCAGACAGCAAGCCCACAGTCGAGTCTTTCCGAGAGGTGTAACCCACAAAAAAATCCCTCTCCAGGTGGATGTGTCACTGGGCAGCACAGCGAGGGATGTTTGGTGCCTAAAGCCTTAAGTATGATATAGTAGAGAAACTTTGTGGTACGGCAAAAATCTGTAACATCCTTTCAGCTTTACATTTCTCTACATTCGCCACATCCATGTGTTTCCTCCTCCCCACCTCGAGGTTAAGCACAGGCAAGTACTTCACACAAGGGAATTGCAGCATAAATACCACGGATACAAAAATAAGTGCTGTAATAGGGGTTGTTAGAAGAGTTACCTGTTCCTGATTCTAGCACTAAAATCCTCCTCAACAAAAATTTAAACCAGATTTTTACAACGCAGTTATCCAATGAGTAAAAATCCTTCTTCACCTTATTTTCCATCAAAGCCCTCATGATATTGCCACGCAGTCTCCCAGCTCCTAACAGCTCCCTCGAGACCCGCTTGTCACCCTCACTTTCACTTCCTGAAACTCCCCGATGAATGGAAACGAAGTTTGCAGAACTGGTTGCGTAACTCGTGCCAAGTTGAGCACGAAGGTCAATACGTCTCTCGGATGTCAACAAACCCTCAAGTCCCAACAGGCACCCGCTCACCCAAAAAGCTACAAAGAGACCCCAATCCCACTGAAATAAGGGGAAAAATTGCCCATAAACTCTGGACCACAGCAGCAGCAAGCCCTTGGACAAAGCTCAGCCTGCCACCGACCCCGTCTCTTTGCAGGATGAGACGCTGGAGCCATCCTGAGTGGGGTTTCAGGCCACCGTGTCGGCCTGGGATCAGCCAAAATTGAGGTTTTGCCTCTTCTAGATCATGCCAAAGAATGTCCACCAGCTGGGAAAAATACTACAGCACATCCTGAGCCCCCTCTTAATACGGGCAACAAACCCAGAGCGCTCAGTCCCCAATGAACATCACCCAACATGCAGAAGACCTCATGCCAACGGACACGTAAAGNCAGATTTGCTCTGATTGTCTTCAGGATTCACACACAGGTGAGAGGGGACTGCCACAAACCCAGCTCTGAGTACGGACAGTGGTGTAACTGTGTCTCACGAGGAAGAGAGACCTAAGTTGAGTCCCACTACGTTGAACAACTACATTCATACACATGGACGATGGTGTTCCTATCACCCAGGCATTGAGACCTGAAACGGGAGGACAAGGAGCTCATTTACTCCATCTCAGCACAAGGAGAGCCTGGAGAACATTACTGAAAAAAAAAGCAAAAGCTAGCAATGCTGCAGCTCACGTGCTGCGAGGCCATCAAACTACCATCTCTGTTCACACACGTGCAACAAGCAGCTCTGTAAATCACATAAAACATTTTTAGAAATGCAGTCGCCATCACTAGAACATTGTTTTCCCTGGGAAGAGCCCTCCCTTTGTTTTTGAATCGCAAACTCTCACGGCTAGAAAGGGGCAGGGGGAGCTCCAGCTGCAAGTTTTCTGGTAGTTTAACAAATACCTCGATAAATTTCAGCATATTTGCAGTGGTTGTTGACCTGAAAGATTTTATTTATATCAAATAAATTCTTTAAGCAGCTGACAGTCACTTCAAAACACACCAAACTGAACCCTGTACTGGCCTCAACAGGGCTCACAAATCATAAATTTACATAAGAAATAAGACTTCCCCTAGGACAAGCAACAGGCTGTACGAACGCATTTGTTCAGCAACTGCTGAGAACATTCATTTCTTCACCAGACTGCGTGAACACAGCACGTACCAACGTAACCCCATTTTACCTCATCGGGGATTCAGCCCCTGTGCTCACACAGCGGCCGTGCTATAGGAAGAAGGAGGGCTTGAGCACCAGGACAGGATGAATCAAGCAGCTACAAAACCATCAAGGACCTACACACGCTCTTAAACCTGCATTGCAACAGCCACATCTCTGTCTTTAGGAGCTGAGGATCCTGGGCACTAAATACTCCCTTTTGACTTAAATAATTTGACTAATTATTTAATATATGCTGAATTCCGACATACATTTCACACAACGTGCTACAGCATCATACCAGGCATATGTTCTGGCACTCAGTGCTGTACGATGAGCTATCTCGCACAGGGAGTAATTTCAGAATTTTATTGTACCTTATTTCACAGAAAAATGATTTCCTGCTGTTCAATTTTCAGCCAAGAGTTGACCTGATAGCTCTGCTCCCAAATTCTATCTAGGGCTTGACCCAAAGACTGCAACCTACTGACTCGAGCTTTGCAGAAGGGAATATGTTGAGGAAAGCAGTGGGAAGGAGAGTGGGAATCCAGACATCCGGTGCCTGTGCCCTGCTCTGCAGTTTTGCACCTTGCTTCCAAATGTCCCTTGTACATTGTTCAGATTCATGGGTGGGAGAGAAAAAAGACTGATGGGGGACCACCTGCAGCGTCATACTGAATCAGAGGATCTCCCGACACACAAAAATCTTGCTTCTGCTGGCAGTCCTGGAGAAGTAGGCTGAGGTACGAGACAGAAAGTTCACGACACCTGCAGGAATCTCACAGAGAGGCTCATTCCAGCAGCGGCACATGTCTTTGCTCTAGCTACCCAGCTGTCTCCAGAAGTTGTGCCACCTAACTGCAGAAATGTCTAAGCAACAGGTATGGTGAACAAGGGGAGAAAAGGGAATAAAGGAAGAAGGAAAGGAAAAAGAGAACATCTCTAGATGTCAAGAGCCCCAATGACTTCTCCTCCATCACACACGCGTTGATGGGAGTCACTGACACTCCCCCTCCCTCCCCAGGAGTCACAGTGAAATCCTTCCCACCTCAGAAGCCAGCGATCTGGACTGGAATTACGCAGCTGGTAGCGACATACCGCAAATTCTTTGGGTTTGGTTGGCTCTAAAATGATTCTCAGTGCATCTATTTTTAGATTTTGAATTGCATTTTTCCACGACACTCACTCACCCACCCCACCTCCCACCCCAGAGCTGGGCAGAGCAAGAAACAGCAGCGACTGTTGGCTGAACACAAAGACCAGCCCTCCGGCACAGGAAACAAACAGACTTGAGCAAGGAGCAGCCCTGCTTTGAAGTACAAGAGTCACAGGTCCGCTGCTGAAATATCCAGAAGCCATTTTAAGAGCCACACAACACAAAGCGTTGAGCAATACGAAGTTCTTGAGAACCTGACTCCAGAGTGCTTTAGTGCCCAGTCATCACGTTACTGCAACCTTAGGAAAAAGTTCCTAGAGGAACTAGGAGCATAACTTTAGCTTTGTGTAGGTAAGAAACTTCAGCCTTGTCTGTGTGAGAAAAAAACAGTGAAAACAGGATTTGTTTAATGGTCAGTTTAATGATTGGAGGCCCTGTAAATACAACTTCCCAACGCTCTGACATCTCTTAAGTTCTGTCTTCTGTAAACTACATAATCTTCTGCTTCACACTCTTTCTAGATACTGCAAATCCCTTCTCAAGACCTGAAAAATCTCTGTTTGTAAATCACCACAGCAGAGAAAAACACTGCAGTATAAAGTATTCTTACAAGCAAAACAAAAAGCCCAACAATTTTATCACTTGTATCTTATACTACAGCTAAATGTTTATAAAGAGATTAAGATTTTTTTTTTCCCTGACAACAGCTATAACAAACATACTGCTAGAGAAAATATGTTGAAATAGAAGACTGAGGAAACATGTCTGGATACAATACTGCGAAGAACTCACAGAAGAATCTAACACCATAAAAAGTCTGAGCTCTAGCTCGCTGACAATGCTGAGATCTCTCGAAGTAAAACTGGGGTGAGTTCTCCTTTGAGATGTAGTCAGATGGTGTTTCCACGCTCCATTACCTGATAGTTAGTAACAGGAAGGATAAATGTTTCATACAGGTTATCAGGCAGCAACACAGAAATAAAAAACCAAAACCTTTCCCCTCTTCATGCCTCTTCCACCTTCTGCCTGCTGTTGGTGTGGGGGTCAGGCACCACAACCTCTCCATAGACTGGCACTGAGCTGCTGCCTTAAGCGTCCGTGCAACAGCTCACCGTCCTGATGATTTTCCAAGAGATGAAAGCCGTGGTTTCACAATCATTAATGCCACATTTGGGCAGTTCCTGATCTCTCAGAAGACAGATTCACCAAAGGAAAAAAAAAACAAAACCCTGCTCTGGCTTAATACCTGCCAGGATGAATGTATCATGCTGACAATTTCAAATAGCTGTGGATGAGCAGCCTGAGTCTACACCTGATCTGCCCTGCAATTCCTATGGCTACAGCATTTTGACCTAGCATTACTAGCTCTGCAGCTGGATTTGTTATCAAACAGCAGCTTTAAACAAGTTCCAAAATGTTACCTTTTTATCTTAACTCACCGTCCATGAGAAATAGTTATCCATTAGAAAACTAAAACCAACCTATGTAACTCAGACTTAACTCATGCTCCAATCTGTTCAATTTAATTTTTCATGTAAAAGTACCTAAGTCAGCAAAGACATCACTAGCACTAGTTCCTCGTAGATCTCTTCAGAAAAGGAAAACTGCACCCCCATTGCTAGACCCTTAGCTTGTGCACTCTCAGAAGGATTAATTCCTCCCCTTGCCCCCCCCCCAGCATCCCTGTGCAGCACCCAGCTGACCCCATCGGACAACAAGGACTTTTCTAGGTGGAGAGGTGAGACAGAGCCCTGCCCAGCTTAACAACATCGCACCAGATGGAAAATGTCTGGATTTACAGACTGAGGAAGAGCTTATTAGAAATACTCTCACAATGAGGCGAGACTTGGCTGAAATTGTGCACTTCAGGAGCTTCACAATTTCATTTTTTGTTTTATAGAATGCTGCACAACATCCCATCTTAGTTACTGGACCCTCACTAGCAACAAAACGGAACTGCTTATACATAATCCATCATCTGTAAAACAACAAACACTTTCTAATACACCTGACATCAAGAGGCATCAAAGACTCCAGGATGTACAAAGATGTGCTGGTATCGTGGCACCTGCCTGTTTAAAACCTACAAAAGGAGAAATGGGAAATTCTGGGTGACTCAGTTTCAGGGTTAAGCTAGTCAGTGGGAAAAGCTGTGCTGCTTTAAGGAGGACAAATTACTCCCTCAGGCAGCGAGGTCTGCAGGGTGTTTGGAACACACCACCCAGTGGTAGAAACCTACATCTCCATTTATGAGTCAATATCACACAGCTTTACACAGGCAATGAATCCTTCCCACAAGTGCTTTATTTTCTCGGACACTTCAAAAAAGACAAAATCCACATTTTCATTATGTTGTATAATAGAGACTGCTCACACAAAAACAAAGAATACACCTGAGCCTAAAAAGAAAAAAAAAATGCACTTGGTACAATGAATGTACGTAATCATCCCTCTAAAATCTAACACATTTCTTCTGTATTTTCTGCTCCTTCCAGGACACAATTCAATCGCTCTAATCCCAACTGCTCTCAGCAGAGATGCATTCAGCTCCCAAAGGCAGAAGCACAGTTCTCACATTGCTGTATCTGGGAAACTGAAGAACATATTTTGGAATGAGGTACAAGGATCAGATATTACTGCTGTTATCCTGTAACAAATGATTGGACTTGCTAGTAAAGACAGGCTCAGACTAAATCCTGAGGGCTAGGCACCCCAACATATTGTGGGAGATTAGCTCAGGAACCAAATGTCCATGCTTGTGTTCATCTTTAATAACGACTTGGTAAGAAAAAGCCAACAGTGTGAAGCACAGCAAACAGACCTATCACTAGACCTGGTTTTACACTTCTGGGAATACTGCACTCTAGGCTTAAAAGTGAAATTAGGAGCTACAGAAGAGGAATGTAGCATATTCCCCCAAACCCAGAGCAGCCCTGCACCTTTCAGAAGAAAGACTTACCCCTCGATACGAAGTCACTGACCGTTTCGCTGGAGCATGACACAGCCCCTCATCAGATGCTCTTACAGGAAATTAACATGATAAAAATGGAACGATATGGGAATAAGCAGTTGTATCAGGCAGCAAAGAAAGGTTACCAGCAGGATGTGCAATCATCTGTGCTGATAACACATTCATCAGTTATCGGGAAGATGAGGTGGACATCATGATGAGTTTTGCAGAAAATATACAATTATTCAGGATGAGCAAATTCAACTCTCACAGCTAGAATTACACATGGATCTCAAAAACCTGAGTGATAAAAGGAGGAAATGAAAAAAATAAAGGAAAAAAACCAAAGTGCACAAAGGGGATTATTCTTTACTGTACCTAAATAGTGATGAGCTCTGAAAGAATTGTTACTATGCAGGGATGAGACCTTGGAAGAACTGCTGCCAGTTCTCTGAAAATAGAGTTCAATGATTATCCACTGTCAAGAAGGGAATTATTTATTGGTTACTATGGAAGGAACTAAGAATAGAAAATATTCTGTTTTTCAAAATCCACATGGCAACTGCACCTCAAACAGTGAAACCCCAGTAAACCCGATTTAGTGAAATACAGATAAAACAGGAAAAAAATAGTGTTAAATGAACATCTGGCTGCTGCCTTATGGCAGCTGGGTTTTTTTTTTTTAATCCATGTAAACAGCGCTAAATATTTCTATAGTCATTAAAGACACTGCACCCATAAAAACCCCAGGAACTGCGCTTAGCCTACTTCAACTGTTATCCTCCAGTTGTACCAACACTTGCCTTGACCTGAATTTCTTGCTAGGCTGGACAGTCAGGTTTTGAATAACCTCCCACCTTTCACAACCGTCACAGCTCACGCCAGCGGAACGGCAAGAAGTTGTAGATAAGCAATATTTTGACAGCAGACAGAAGATGAGAAAGAGTAAAGGCTGAAGTCTTTGCGACTATTTTAGTCTGCGTAGCACAGTACAGGCTATGGAGAAGTGTGTTCCATCTCTGACATGGGATCTGCCCAACTCACTGCGAGTATCTAATGCAGACACCTATGTCAGAGGAAGCCACAAGCTGCTCTTGACGGTTAGATGCACGGTTAGATGCACGGTTAGATGCAACTACCACCCTTCTTGGAAGACTGGCAGATTTGCTCGAGTTCTCTAGAAACCACCTAGTCAACACCAGTTATTCCTCAGCCAGAAGAAACAAATCTCTCCAAAGCCCAACACTGACTTACCCCAAGTCACAATTCTCACAGCAATTTCCTTTCAAAATAAACAAACAAAAGAACACCAAGCCCTTTTTCTGGTATATTTATTGTTCTTTTGGGAGGCACAACGGGAATTTCAGCTTTCACTCATTTTTCTTTTCCCTTGCGAAACAGCAGGGTACAGGTTAGAGCCATCAATCTACAATCAGGATATACTTCAGAAAGTCTCCAATTAAATTTTCATGTGTCCTGATAATAAGAGGCACATGTGCCAGCAGCAACAGCTGAAATAAGAATAGTTTTAAGCAATACTTGCTCAAAAAGCTGCACTGACCATTATTTTAAGGCAGGTTTGGTGAAAGTTTGACAGGCAATTTCCCCAGGAAATGAAAAGAATTTTGCCTACAGAAATACATTGATTGGAAAGAGGATTTCAGAAAATACTTCATCAGTGTGAAATTATACTGATGCTACACTTCCTTCAATTAGAAAGACATTAATGAATCTTTTTGTTCAGGATTCAGACTTCTCAGCTATTCCTTTACCTTGCAGGAATGGCACAAAATGAAGGCAGGCAGTGATGATTTATTGTCACAAAAGGGAGAAGTTTCTCAGGGAATCAGTAATCCGGGCAACACAGCAGTCTCCAGAATCTCTCAGGCTGTGTTCTCAATGAGAAGAGCAATACCTTGTCCGCCGCCAATGCAAGCTGATCCAACCGCGTATTTCCCGCCACGACGCCTGTACGGAAAAGTAGCAGTGAAAAATATTTACTTTTGTGAATCCATAGTAGCTGTCGTCCTGATTTTACGAAAGGTGCCCAGTTACCTACTAGGTACTACTCAGTATGACATTTTGGAATGTGCATGTTGTTCTTTTTCTAGAAAAATACCATGAAGCCTCAGCTGATGTTGAAATATTTCTGTGGAAAAACAAGGTCCGGGTCTTTTACCATCTAAAATACAGTTATGCTGTTCTTAGGAATACAAAATGGCAAGGGATGACATTACGGGATACTTGTGGTTTCAACACATAATAAAAATGTCCTAAGTAAAATATAATTTTATTGCCATTTTAGTTTTTAAAAGCTAAGCTTTCCACAACCACGCTCTAAGAAACAGTTTTCTGCAAAGTGCAAATTAACTGAGACTTTATGGCTGAACACTAATACAGTGTTGCAAGTACAAGCAAAAAGATACAGTGATCTCTGCCCTGGGGGAAAATAAAAAGGAAAATTCAGATTAAAATGGTGTTAAGCATCTCAAGCAAGCCAACAGAGACAGAATTGCTGAAAATGGACTACAGGAGAAAGAAGGTGATGACAAAGCCCTTTAAACAGACCAAGTTAAGAAAAGACCAGACTTTGCTCAAAGGCCATTTCAATAAAGGCGACCTTCCCACTGACTGCTGTGGGCTTGGATCAGCTCTAGAGGAAGCAAAAAATCCCGTAATGACACCAGAATGGAATCAGAGGCAAGCTGCAGGACCTGAACTACCGCACAAAAGTAAAAAAATTGTACAGAAAGCGGTACACTCTAGTGTGGAGAGTTGAAGTCAGCAGACTGGAAGATTTTAGCCACACGGTATCCATACAAAAAATCTTTTGCAGGAGTAAATACATCAGCATGGCATTTGCTACCAGCAGCTACATACACACCTTAATTCATGAACCAGATGAGCTGTGATCCGTGATCCTGAAGCTCCCAAAGGATGACCTATAGCGATGGCACCTCCGTTGACATTAGTTTTTTCAGGGTCGAGGCCCAAAGCTTTTTCAACAGCTAGATACTGAGGTGCAAATGCCTCATTCACCTAAAACATCAGAGAAACAACACAACTGCTTGTGTCTGACTTCCCCACAAGCTTTCAGCAGCATGTGTGCACACAAGATTAAACGAGGTGTGCATCTTTTCAATTTCCACATGTCTGAGATGTTTATAATGACTGTGTAACCGTGTGGTAGAAACTAGATGGAGAGAAGTCCTGCAGGTGAGCTAAGACAAGTGGGCTCCAGACATGCAGAAACACCCACCTGGTGATGATGGGCTACACAGATGAGTGTAATACCTCAGCCAAAAAGAACAGGAGTAACCTCACTGTTCACGGTAAAACTCCTTACCTCTACCAAATCCATGTCCTTCAGCGTCAATCCTGCTTTCTTCAGAACCTCAGTAATTGCAGGTACAGGGCCTATTTGGAAATTGAAGGCACAGTTAGTTAAACAAAAAATAAATAAAGGCTTATAGATATGTTATACCTAGGATAGGTTCATAAAACCTCATCAGATCCCCTCCCATGAGCGCAGCCAATGAATTATGAATATGCCACTCACCTGCTTTATTAGGTGGCAAGATAATTCCTAAATCTCAAAAATATTTGGCAGCCTTCGCAACAGACTGCCAGGGAAAACTAGGAGTGTCACTACTGCACAGCTATGTTGGTAAAGACACGCGCAGCTTTCAAGTTAAGGGAACCGACAGTCCCCAGCCAAATAAAGTAACTTCACAACAGTTTTGAGGCATTCTCTTTCCCAGTCAGTACTCTTGGTGCAGCTTATTCCTTCCTCACAACTTGCAGCCTCCAGGTACACAAAAAAGAAAAAGGCTGTTCTGGAGTTTGCTGGTCAGATGTTGAGTTACAGGTATTGTTGTTTTACTGTTCTTAATATAATTTATCTGAAAATCTTCTACTTAAAAAACCTAACAATAAAATTTTCCCTTGGACAGAGGTCCCAGACAACTGAGGACAGGAAGATTTTTTTTTTTTATAATATTACAGTTTGGCAATAAAACTGTTGTCTGGAAGAAAGCCGACATCTGTGACTTAGTATAATCCCCTAAGGGAGATTCATCTCAAAGCACAGCTACCTACAGAAAGAGACAGAGAATCTGAGAGGGCTAACTAGATATGTCCTTGTAGGACAAAGATATTGAGCTGTGAGATGGTAGCAATCATTAGACAAAAGCCCCCAACATTAAGAAGTTAACAATCCTAAATGCTACCTCACTACCAAAAAAATGTAGTTGAAAACTCATAGTTCAAAGAATAAACAACACAAAAATAAGCAAACGACCAAAGAGACAGAAAAATTAAAAGACAAAAGGGCTCAGTGGATTACTAGAAAGCCTCAGACGGCGTAAAAACAGACTTTAAACACATCTCATTATGGACAGATTTTAGTATGCCTGTTACGCGTGAGAGTAATGGGAGGGTCTCATGTGGACAATACAGAGACCACTAATGACAGCCAAGTAGACTTTTTTTTGTCTCTCTTCTTTTCTTTTTTTCTTTAAATAATGAATTCTCTCCCTAGGCATTGTGAGGCAGGACTCCCTATCACTATCAGTATGTGAAAGTGCAGTTGCTCAGTCTGAGCTCCTCTTCTCAGATCCATTGCTGTCATGCCGATGAATCTCATCTGGACTTTTTGAGTTGCTAGGGACAAGCTGTGGTGTTAAGGAGTTAGGATACTAACTGTTTCTCCATATGATTTATGAAGTTTTTAAACAAGTGAAAAGAGTTGCCTGACCTAGAAAGAATGGGCTAGTTTAGAAAGCACAATGACAGCATGAAGTCTAGTGAAAAAAACCCTCCCTCTCCATTTGCTTTGAAGGTTGTGTTAGGCAGATATTCCGATCAAGAAAACAAATCTGACAATGCTTCATTTACATTTCTACTGACACATGGAACCAGCCAACAGTGACCTCTCTGAACAGAACGGCAGGAAGAAAAAGAGATGCTGGGATACAATGCTGTCTACAGACTAAACAGAAGGGAAAAATCCTGGGGTGTCTGGATTGGCTCGGAGGGTTTGTTTGTGTTAACAGATACTTGACCAGGAAGCATAAAACATGGGTCTAACAAAAAAAAAAGGAGAAGCAGTTGGTTTGCCAAAATAATACCTGAACGGATGTGTGCCCTGGAATACAATCTTAGCTTAAGCAACAGAGTAACTGTTGAAAGGTGTACACATACCTGATACTTCTTCAGCAAGAAAACTCAGAGTTACACATTTAATAAAGGGATTTAAAGCTTACAGGAAACTGGAGTGAATTTCAGAAGATAATTGTTTTTAAAAAAATTGAGAGAGTACCTCTTTTCTTGAATGACTAACAGAGTTACTTACAACTTACCAATGCCCATTATGGAGGGGTCACAGCCAGCTGAGTGATAGGCCACTATTCTTGCCAGCGGAGTAAGACTGTGCTTTTTAAGCGCTGATTCACTGGCAATGATGACTGCACCAGCTCCGTCACACACCCCCTTGCAATAACAGAGAAAAGCTTTCTTAGTGGAGAAGATACAAACCAGAAACCCCCACAATTTAAACTAAATACACCCCTCAAAAAAGCTTGAATCCAAGACACTACTATTAACATTTAACAGGGAATTGTATTAATGTTTGTAGAACCACAGAATCATAAGATTGGTTTGGGTTGGAAGGGACCTTCAAGACCACCCAGTCCCACCCCCTGCCAGGGGCAGGGACACCTCCCACCAGCCCAGGTTGCTCAAAGCCTCATCCAGCCTGGCCTTGAACCCCTCCAGGGATGGGGCATCCACAGCTTCTCTGGGCAACCTGGGCCACTGCCTCACCACCCGCACAGTGAAAAATTTCTTCCTAATGTCTAATCTAAATCTGCCCTCTTTCAGCTTATGTTTACTCAAAACAAACCACAATCTTTCACTATTCTGTGGACTGCAAAAGAAAGTTCAATATAGAAGTTTAATGAATTCCAATGTTTCAGAAAAGTAAAATATATTTTTGCCACTTAAAGTCTCCCTTACACTAGGAATATCACTCTGTAGACTTGCAAGGACACTATTAATATTGGATAACATATGTACTATTGATTATAAAAGATACTTTACAGATATCCATACTTACTGTGGCTATGATCTATTTTAGGCAGGAATTCAGATTATATGATCACAGTGGTCCTTCTAGCCCAAAGAACATTAATCAATTGATTAAGATAATGACTGTAAGAGGAACAGTCTGTAATGACATGCTCCTAAGCACCCACTCTACTCTGGGTAAGAGCAAAATGTGGTTTTGACTCCAGAGGATACTAATTGTGGTACAAAGATGAGCAGCAGCAGTATGCCCACTAATATAATGCAGGATTTGTTAAAAAAATATTCAGTAAGTATTGTCCCAAAAAAGACAGTAGAATGGCTAATTCTACATAGCCACTGCAGGTACCAACTGCATAATTCAAGGCTGAATTCAAGACACCAGTGACAGCCAACGGTGGCTCAGCGAGATGTAAATACAGTGACATTAAATTTGAAGAACCTTAGAGGTGACACTTTCACAACCCCAGGCTTTGACGTACTCACTGAAGCATTCCCAGCGGTGACCGTTCCATCCTTCTTAAAGACAGGTGGGAGTTTTGCCAATTGTTCCAGAGTGGTCTGGGGTTTTGGGTGCTCGTCCTTTTGCATACTTTCTTTCCCCTTTTTCGTTTTCACTTCAATTGGTGCCATCTCAGCATTAAAGTAACCCGCATCTTGAGCTGCAACCACAAAAAGGAAAATAAAAGGATTGATAAAAATATCCAGATGATTGCGCAGCACGACCAATAATCCTATATTTATGTGCATACAACTTTTACTCTATTTTAACCAAGAGTTTAGGGATAGAACTGTTTATGCTTTATTTTGCTTAAATAGGCTGGTTGGTGTTTCATGGTTTGTTTGTTTTTTTAGAAACTGGGCAAAAACTCTACAAATACATTCTCAAACTTCTCCAAAGCAAGTCTCAAACATTAAAGTGTTATTTCAGCTTTAAATAACTGAACTCTTCTTTTGTTTTTTTTTAACCACTAGATTTATTTTTGGTACACATTCCTCTGAATTGTTGTTTTATTCTACATCTCTGTCACTTGTCAGAGTGACAAGAAACTGTAAATCCCACTCACAGAGGAATGTGAAAAAAATCTTGAGCCACATTTTCTTTGTTGATAACAAGCATAAGCTATTGCTTAAAAACAAAACAACTCCTATCTCCCAAAACTGAACCAAGACTCCAAATCACTCCACAAATGGTACTCTAAGGGATTTTAAACTAAGACACTGAAACTGTCATATCTGATGCTATTTAACTACCTGTGAACTTTCTCAATGAATTCTACAAAATCTTTTTCTTTCCTGATTAGCCACAGGACTCTCTCTTTAGTGTGGAATAAGATGAACTGGTCAGAACAAGCAGAAATAAAACCAGCAAGGCAAAATCTCCTCTTTGGATTCCACCTGCTCTAATTGTTCAAGGGCCGTAGGACAGCATATGACTTGCAAAAGAAATAAAAAGTATTTAGATAAATTACAGCACATGCTGGCATGCAAGAAGGATGTGGGTTGCTGTGGGAGAGGACTGTTCTGCAGCAGAGAGGAAAGAAAGTATATTCAAAGTCAAACCCCCCAGGAGGGGCTACTTGTATCACAGGAAAACTAAAGCATTAATTACAGCATCTGAAAAACAAAAGACAAATTACTTACACCATGAGAGCTATACAAAACTTGAAAATACTTTGAATCAATGCTAAAAACTGACTAGATTTGAAACTAGTGTCATGCAAACACTTCCATTACTAAATTTACTCACCAGCTTTGCACCTCTGTTGCGTTTTCAATGCGTACCGGTCACAGTCCTCTCGCGTGATGTTGTATTTTGCAGCCAGATTTTCAGCTGTGACTGCCATGGGTATTTTCACATGTGTGTCTGTTAGACCTGACCACAATGTGTCTTCCAACTGCATGGAACATGAAGAAAAAAAAAATCAGAAAGCACAGAAATATTAACATTTATTATTGACAGTTTCTAATTATGGAATGGAAAAACAGCGTAGAAAAAACAAAGGGCTGAAACACTGAAATATCATAATTTAGCATTTTGATGTTGGTTATGACCCACTGAATACCAGAGCAGAACAGGATCCTGCTGGAAATTTCCCACACTAATTAAGGATATATCTTCAGAAAAAAAAGTAAAAATAGTTTATCTGCCAAGAGATTTAACTTCAAGTTTCCATTTTTTTAAAACTTGGAGGTATACATGTTCTTTACCAGCCTATCTGTTCATTGTGTGCCTCTATTTCAGAGCCTCTGACATCAGAAAACTTTTTATATTACATACAGGACTCTGATGGGATGTACCAAGTGAAATAAGTTCCGTGTCTAAGAGTTTATTGATATGCTTAACATGGAACATGAGTTCAAAGATAGTTTTGGAGAAGTTAGAAAAATGGCACACTGAACAAAATCTTCTGAACATACTGTTTTGGTAATGTCTGAATACTGGGTAAATTCTTTGAACAACTAAATCTGGATCTGATCTCCAATAATTTCATTTGCAAGGGTACAGTGTCTACAGGCCTGATACTTTGCTCTATAAACATGGCTTTATTCATGGAAAAGAAAAAAATAAAGTAAAAAAAAATACTAGACCTTGAGTTCTGCTCCTAATCTGGTTCCAAATCGGATGTTTCGAACTGCATAAGGAGCCTGGCTCATATTTTCAGCTCCACCACACAGAACAACTTCTGAGTCATTAAGGCAAATCTCCTGTTAACAGAAAAACAAAACAGATCTAGGATTTAGTTTGCTGTTTTGGTAAGACAATAACAACCAGTTTAGAAAAAGACCTCGTCACCTACAAAGCCACACACACAGAGAATGAATTTGGGCTCAGCCATGTGCATATTTATGAAGGGTTTACCGTTCTATTAAGATTGGGATCATCACTCATCATTGGCAAAGCACACAGAACCCAAAAACCCCTAAACGTACCAACAGACCACTCAAAAATTCTGCTTCCTTAAAATTATTTGCTCACTTGAACACTCAGTTAAGGTTATTTGTGTACTGCAGTGGAGGCAGATGAAATTATCTTGACATGTGTTTGAGATGAGTAGTTAATAATTAGTATGACTGATCTGTAGTTATACGTGCCGAGATGCTTCCTACAGTTACCAAAAACTTTCTGTACATCTAAGCAGCTCAGAGCAGAACCTGCAGCTTTTCTGTGTGCCAGAGAAATATAGAAATATTAGCTGCACTGATTAAATGTCATCTTTGGAAAAGACTTCACAACCATACTTTTTATATAAGTGGTCAAATTCTCCAACAGATTTTTTCAGTGCAGACCAACGTAACCTTAACTCTGCATTGCCTTCCACATTTTATCCTCTAGAGGATGAGACCTAAAACAATTCTCTAGCCAATGGTAACTTTTTTAAAAAAATGTGGCTGCTCCCATATTTATAAAATACCCTTTAATTTTGTAAAGTCTAGACCACAGCTAGTCACAGACCGCTGGTCTGCGTGAACAAATGAAGTAAAAATCACCGCACCATCTGACTCAGTGGTTTTGGCCAGCTGCTCAAAGAGAAGTTGACTTTCTTCTATTTTAAAAGAAGTGACACTACAAATTATCTAACCCACAAGAGGGTTTGGATCTTTGAACAAAAACACACTTAAAAAGCCCAGGTTGCTGCTTCCATAGCTAGGTGAGAATATAAACAACGATCAAAAGACGAAAGCCTCCTGTTGTGGTTCCAGTGCCCAGCAATTCCAACTCATACAAACAGGATCACGGAACGCAACTATTGCACAGCTGAGCTCTGTTTCGCTGCCTAGCACTTGTTGCATTCTTTATATTAAATAAAAAATAGCTACCATGATGATTTTTAAAACTAACCACAAACTACGGCACTGCAGAGGCTGAACTCCTGCACAAAACCATCCAGGACAACAGGAAGCCTCAGCTGTAGCTAAAAATCCACATTAAGACTTATCCCAAATACCAAATACTCATTTCTACATACGCCTCTTCTTTCATGTTAACAGATAAAGGTTACAACTAACACAGAAAAAAAGAGCTTTGTACCTGGCATCCATTGGCAATGGATTGGAAACCAGAGCCACAAAGTCTGTTGACAGTGAGGGCTGGAACTGGGACAGGAACACCCACACGTAAACCAACGTGTCTGGCAATATAAATGGCATCTGTGGCGGTCTGCAGGCAGAACAAAGAGGAGGTTTTGTTAGGCTCTGATGTCTTTGGAAAGTAAAAGTCTTGAAGAGAAGTCAGAGTGTTGTAACTTTATCACTGACAGAAGACAGCAACAGAAATCCTAAGTCATAAGAAGCAACTTGATCCAGCTGAAAAACACACCATCCTGTATGATGAAAAAGGGACAATGTCTTAACACACATTTTGAAAAAACTGTGTTGTAAAGGCCAGGCATCAGGCCAAAACTGGGACCACAGATGTTACGACTGAAGTCAGCGACTAAATAGTCTTCTGCTTTCCCTCAACCTTTGTTGTCAAAACAACACACACACAATGGCCTGACATAAGCCCAGACCCTGACTGGCACCAGTAATTATTTCAAGGTAAATTTCCATCGCTCAGACCAACAGGTGCCCAAAAAGCAGAGAGTGTGGAAAATGCAGAGATGCCACTGCTGCTTCATATCCACTTTGTGAAACTTCATAATTGTGATGTTCTAATTGGACACTGGCCTGTTCTCACAATGAAATCTCATTCTCCCAAAGCTTTTCAAAGATGCTTCCATCACATTTCTATTTCAGAGGCAACGTACCGTACACAGAGCAGTTTGCTTCAGAAACCAGGCTCCAACACGAGATGAAACAAAAACAATTCGGCTTCTGCATTTCAACTACTGAGTCAGCAGATGATGGTGAGCACAGGTACAGAACAAAAAATTCTAATAGCATGGTTTGTAATGGATCTTTTCCAAACAGAGAGAACACTCATGCTCTTGGGGATCATGCCCTCAGCTCATATGTATCATAAAGGCAAAGTTCTGTGCACAATAATGCAAGTTCAGAAAAAAAAAAAATTAATCAAGCCACTTCTGCTGAAGAAGAAGAGTTTAAAACAGCAATACATTTGTAGCTATTTAAACTTAGTCAAACAATATTTAAAAGGAAACCAGGAGTAAAAAAATTAAATTTATTGGGATGGGGAAAGGAAAATAAAAGAAAGGAAAGAAACAAAGCCAGGAAAATAAATGTCATTTCAATATGAAAAAAACTTTTTTACTATTAGGAGAATGCTATTATAAAAAATAAAGCATTATAAGAGATTTGTATGAAGCATTGTTTTTTTCTAGGCCACAAAGAGTTCTTATGAAAACAAAAGGTTGAATAAAAGAAGCAGGAGACAGAATAATCAAAAGCTACTCTTCTGTCTGAAAATCCTTAAGGAATACTGCATGTTTGTTCACTTATGAAAGTTATCAGGTATTTGTTCCTTCTGCACCCTTGAAACACTCAGTTCAAGGTGAGAGTGTCTACCTTTAATAACACGAAAAACAGAATACAAAACAAAACCAAATCAGAAATGTTCTCTACTGTCTTGCCTAAAACAAAAACCGCAATCTAGATACGTACCAGGGATTAGCAGCTAACCATTTAATGAATCCACATTTTTTAAAAGATCAGCTCGTCCTAGTTTAAACTACCTTTGGTACTAAAAAAAGAAAGCTTAGCCTTGCTCCCAATAATATCACCAATCACGCAGGGTATGTCTCTTAAACACGAACAGGGAACACTACACGATAAAGGCTACTTACTCACTTCATTTCAACCCCTTGGGTTTATTCTTGGCTGCAAAGCTGAGGTAACTATCTATAGGATACCTGAAATAATCACTGACCAGCAAATTTTCTATACTACCAACCTGAATGACGTTGCCAACAATAACACTGTCGATGATCTCCGGAGAGACCTTGCCAGCAGCCAACGCAGCTCGAGCAGCGTGTTCTGTCAGATCAGTGGCTGTGAAGTCTTTCAGTGACCCTCCGTAAGACCCGAAAGGAGTTCGCTTTGCCGCCACAATGAATACACCTGCAACAGAAGCAAGAATTATTATTATTAGAGTTGAACAAACAGAGAATCACCAAGTTGGCATCAGGTGATTAATATCCTAAATTCACAAGAGGGTTAGTAAATAGAGACCATCTGGAGCCAAGCAGTTCAAGATAAAGCAGCTAGAGGATATAGAAATACTTTAGACTGGGAAGGTACACAGAATTGATGGTGTGAAGGTATGGTGACCTGACCTTTATCTCCCACAACTCCGTTCAAGCGATAACCACCAGTCCCCTTGAGTAGGGACGCCTCTCGAAGTTACTCCTCCAGGGCGAGAGATTCCTTCCCGCAACAGATTCTTAACAGCATGCTAAACTATCACTCAGCTAAGTGATGTAAAGGATTGATTGCACATATATAATAACCCTTTGGACATAAACCCTTGACCACCTGTGGGACTAGGGTGGGATCCAGCCGCACCTGGGTCCCTCTCGGAGAAGGAGTTTAGAGAGCAAGGGGGTCCTTCTGAACCCCAATGGGAGGGTCTCCCTGACAGTTTTGCCTGTCCTCTGTTCAGGAAATAATCAAGCGTGCGTTGCGAACGAATCCTGTTAAATCATTGTCGCATTAACCTTTGAACTTTGTTATAGAATAAAATCATAGAACCGCAGAATGGTTTGGGTTGGAAGGGACCTTAAAGATCATCCAGTTCCAACCCCCTGCCATGGGCAGGGACACCTCCCACTAGCCCAGGTTGCTCAAAGCCTCATCCAGCCTGTCTGGGCAACCTGGGCCACTGCCTCACCACCTGCACAGGAAAACATTTCTTCCCAATATCTCACCTAAATCTTCCCTCTTTCAGCTTAAAATCACTACCCCTTGCCTGACCACTCCACTCCCTGATAAAGATCCACATCAGACATCAGTGCTAGTGTTTCTTTTAAAAAACAAAGAGCCCATTCCCTCCTCCTAGAAAAATCAGATTTTTGGCTTATACTCAGAAACAGTTTCCACAAAGAAAAAAAGAAAAAAAAAGCAAAACAAAACACCTTTTTATATGCATCTTAACTTTGATTTCCTTAAGAGGAAAATCATTCCCTAACCAAAAAACTTCACGGCGTTTATTCATAAGCTGTGGATGAGAGTTGTGGCTCTCTGCCTTTGGCATGCAGCCTGTGAACTTTCCCCCAGTTGAACAGCAGAGCCCTTAGAGCTGCCAGGAAACATCCTCAGGTATTTCCAGCAACAGGAGAAGGATCTCTGCAGATAGAAGAATGATGGCAAAGGCAAACGCCTGCTCATTCAGCTGCACGTGAATGCTATTTTCAGGCTTTCTCCTAGAGGCTGCGTGGTCCAAGATCTTTGGGTGGTTTGTCCAGATGCTCCTCTGCCTCTTGTGTATCTGGACCCCAGGCTGCGGGATTTTCAGAAAAGGACTTTCCAAACTGGTGAAGGTCAAGCTCACTCCACTGACATCCCCTAAAATGTGGTGCTGACACAGCAACGATTCAAAAACAGTCAGAAGCAGAATCTATTTGTCAGAGGAATAAATAGCTGCTAATTATTATTCATCAACTCTTCAGGTTTTTACACCTCAGCACCACAGTCACTAAAATATATACATATCCTAAGACCCTGTATATTCAGAGGACTGAAAAGCACCAGAACTGGTGCTACAGGGAGGGTCCCATACCCAGGCTGGGAACAAATAATCGGAACTGACCCCTCGTACACACACAGCCAACACTATGTTCATCACTGTTTTTCACTTTTCTTTCAACCATCATTCAACTGATGCCAGCAAGAAATTCAATTAAATTCCAAACAATTCTTAATCCATTGACTGATTTTTTTTTTTACTTTGGTCGCGTGTATTTTTCTCAAAAAAGCTGAAAACTAACAGACACAACATGTGAACCCCCACAAGTTGTTTTTTTTTAACAAAGCTGAGGATGTTTTAACTGATTTATGCTTCCGGAAAATCAGTATATTAGTCACTTCAAGAGTATTTCCTGGACTTTCTAAGTATTCAGATGACTGGTTTAAATTTACACCACCAGTTTGAATTTAACTATCCAAGTAATTTACTGAACGATGAGTCTGAGTCTTCACTAAATATTAACAACTCTTATTAAAAAAAAACAAAAATCCCTTAGCTCTCTCAAGGATGATCTCATGTTCCTAAGTTTATCTCTCCTGCAGGAAAGCAGGCCCTAACATTCATCTTCCCCACCGATTCCTGTCCCTCTGCCTCCTCCAAAATCACACCAGCACTGCCGGTTGCAAGGTTTTGCTGGAGACCAGTTCAGCCTGACCAAGCTCAAAGAACCTTTTCCCCTCCCTTTTGGCCAGGTTGTTGGTCATCCACATTATTTGCTCAATCACAAACAGTCCGGGGGCAAGGATGGAACTTTGCCCTTAAACCTTCCTTTCACAACAACATCTCGCTCTTTCACCGAGGCTGCTCACGGCTGCGGCACTGCAGGGCCAAAGCCAAAACCAGACCGGACATCTACAAATGCTGCTACCTCCACAGAACATCAGGAGGGGCAACAACAGATCTCCGGAGTGAGGAAGGACTTTCTCAGCTCTGCTCAAGTCCCCATTAATGTCCTACCTTACCACAACAAGACTTCCAAAGTCTCTGCAGTTTTCCAAGCTGAAAAACATTGGATGAGAGCAGAATACTACCAAATGTAGTATGTACTTTGCGGGATAGAAAGCAAAGGTCACTCTGAATCCTTATCAAACACTCAATTCACAAGACATCTTTTAACCTGTTGGTTTTTTTAACCGCTTGCTGCCAAATGGGGATCTGCTACCACAGGTCTGAAACACTCTCTAACCCTCCAGCATTCCTCAAATGCGCTTGGTATGAAAATATTTCTTCTTCAGATCCTATTTGGAATGCCAGAAAAAAAAAAATTAAGGAGCAAGAACAGCATATGAAAAATATTGTGGCAAGAGACGAGAGAAGACCCTGAAACAGTCACAGAAAACAAACATCAAACAAGTACGGGCAAAGCTGCCCTCGGAGTTATCCAGTTCAGCAGAATGATGCAGAATTATTTCAACACTGAGTGGACAGGCTTTTGGCACTGAAACCCCAAACCACGAGTTACACGTATGTTATTGTTTAGCTACAGCCTGTCAAGCAGCAAAGCACTGCCAAGTAGGTAGAAAGCCCTCCAATAAACTCCAAATTTGTTTTTAAACAAGATGAGGTATTAAAGGGCATATTTGTTCTATTTTAAGAGATACAGATTTTGAACCACGTAGAGAATAAGGCGCTTCTTTACACAAAAAGAGCTTTAGGAGCTGCTGGCACTTACAGACAGAGGTTATCCTGCACCGTCCCTGCTGAAACAGGCTGTGGCTGGATGCGACAAAAAATTTGGAGTCAGTGACACATCAAGTGTCACTTTTTGGGACTTCTGGCCACTGTATGAAGACAGGGCTGGCTACTGGACATACATACGCACCCTTTGCTATAGGTTTGTCTGGACCACAATGGGCTGAAGCACTGCAGAAAGCCAAACACCATAAAAATTCAATTTAAAACTCTTATTTTCCTTTTTTTTTTTTTTTCACGGACACTGGGACAAACCAGCTGACAGGAAAACCCCCAAAAGGATCAGAACAGCCTCAGAGGCTCCATTTCGGATTTTCTGACAGACAACCCGACCTGCCGCCGCTCCCCACAACCGGGCCTGTCCCGGCGACCCCCGGCCTCGCCGGTCACCTTTACCTCAGACCCACCCCGGCCTCCCGCCACACCGCACCCGCCCTCACGGGGCCTGCCCGGGCCCCGGGCCCCGCTCCCCCTCAGGGCCACGCCACCCCCGCTGAGGAGCCAGGGGACCCCCCGTTCTCCCCCACCAGGGTGGCGGGGAACCGCCTGCCCCGCCCGTGCAGACGGGAGCCTCACCCCGCAGGAGCGCCATGGCCGCGCCGCCGTCCGCCCTGCCCGCCCCTTCGCTGCGCCCGCCCCGCCGCACATTCGCCACGGTGGGGGGCGGAGGCAGCGAAAACGCACAGGAAACACTTTTAATTTATTTTAAATGTATTTCTTTTTTTTAAAGTTTAATTCCTGCTTGATTTAATTTCTCCCTCCTAGCCGTCTTCCTTTGGGAAGAGCGATGCGCGCTCAGGCGAATCTGCGGTACGGCGGGAGTTTCCCGCCCTCACAGGGCCCTGTCAGAGCCCCCTGACCGCCTCTTCCGGGGTTTTCATGGAGGATCCCCCCAAAAACAGCGTTTCGAAGCTCCCTTGAGGGGTGATTGATGTGCATAAAGGTTAGTGGAACCCTCCAGGACCTCTGAAATTAAATAATACCTTCTAAACCTTTCAAACCTTTAAGGAAAACCTTTGAGGTCGTTCATTCGCGTTTGGATAAGCCCTTTGTGATTTTTAAACAGAAATATTTCCGACATACCGGAATAAATACTGAAAGGTGTCTTTTTTACCTTCCCATTTTTGACCAAAAAGTCACAATTTCTCCAAAAGTGGTTTATTTTCCTTTTTTTTTTTTTTTACCCTACTCTAGCTGGATATTACAGCGACTATTAGAAGCATTTTCCTTATAAACAAAGTTGTGCTTTATACAGATTTGGTTCAAAATGGAAAAAATATTTTATAAGCAGCCGTATTTCATCGACAGTGTTCACTCCCCGTCGATCATTCGACTCCTCTGGGAGCAGCTTTACCTTCTGCTCGTTAAGGTAACGAGACTTCACACATAAACCCCCAAACAAACAAACAAAAATATAGACATTGCACTATAGCAGCACTTTTTTTGGATTATTTTTTTCCTCTAATTTCAACGTAATTTGAAAGTCTTTGCCTACTGGCATTTATATTTTGAAATAATTTGCGTACTCGGGGGAATATGTCCTCTGGATTGTTTTACTTAATACCTACATTGCTAGAACTTCTTTCAGGGGAAAAAAAATATAAATTCATGAATGTAATGCATATGAATTGGGGAAGTTGGAGGAAAAAGGTCCGTGGCAGTTCATGGAATTTGTTTTAATTAGGTTATATTTATATGCAATGGCAAAATGCTGACTTTTTTCAGTTAAATATAGTCTGAAAGAGTAAGCTTGCAGAGTTTTACTCATTTATTGTGGAAAATTGAGGAAAATGACCTGGTTTTTTAAGTGCATCTTTGTCACCTGTATCTTTTGCACAAAGGGAGGGTCGTGCCTTGCACAGACTTTAGGCAGTGGTGTGATTTCGGTGTTTCAGGATCAGGAAAGGCAGCGCCTATGGATGCTCCAGCTCTGCAGCATGCCCACAGCTTGTTACTGTGTCACTCATCCGAGAAAGTCCTTTTAGATACAGTTGTGTCAGCAAAAAAAAAAAAATATTTCTGATGCCTTGAGGTCCCATGTTTTTTTCTTCCATCAACTACTACAACAGCTTTACCAGCCAAAACATAAACAACTGCAGCTACAAAATGCCAATGAAAGAAGAAAAAACAAAATCAAAACACGTTTTCAGTGAAAATGAAGCATGTACATTTCTCTGGATGCTTTTTGTAGGTCAGCGTGTGCCTGAATTCGCGTTTGAAGTGTTGGTTTCATGGTGGTGGTGGTTTGTGCGATTTAGCTTTTTGTGGGTTTCATTTTTGGTTTGGGTGGGTGGGGTGGGGTTTATTTTTTTATTTTTTAATTCCCAATAGTGCTTTTTTGAGATTCACCAAACATGCGAAAATCAGGATGGGTCAGTGTTGTTTTTTTCCCTCAGAATTTCAAAGTGCTTTTGCAGACCTCTTCCGAGGGAGATTGTTATAAGCAGACTTATAAATCCACAAAAAACTTTTTATGACAAAACAATAAAAATATTCCCACATTTTAACGCTTGTTTCAGGGAAACAACGGTAGAGAATCAGTTACCTTAGTAACAGCTAAAGGCACAGAGTGGGAAAATGTTCAAACTTAATAACAAATATTTAAAAATAAAGACAGAACTGGAACACAGCCAGCTTTCTCAAAGCCATGCTTTGTGTTAAATCTGCTTTTTAAGTGCCAGTCTGAGGAAAGAAAGGCATGCTTGAGCATAGCAATTTAATAAAATTAACATCTAAAAACAAATTTTAAAAATCGCTAACAGAAAAGATAACATATATTAGAGATACTTCATACAGCGTCCTCTTCCAGATGGATTTTAATGCATAAACTACATGACCACAGATTAAGATGTTAAATCCCAGTTCCCAGCTGAGAGTTTCTAAGAAAATCTCTGTTGTACATATAAATTACGATCCTAACACTGACAGTGAAACACCATTATCCCCTAGACGACCATTAACCACATTTTATGCTTGCGATCAGCAGCAAAATCGTTGCGAAAGAGGATTCTGCAGCAACCTGTCATTTAGTCTGAACGAGCGGCAGTGGTTTAATCAATCTCTTGGGAATCGTACTTGGAATAATTTACATCACAGAGGTAAAGACCTGAAGAGCCTGAGAAGAAACTGCTGGCCTAAGAGGAATTCTGAGAAATAGCTTGACGTTAAAACCGCTTGACAGGAGGACTGAATTCTGCTTTGAATTACTTTTTTTTTTTTTTTTTTTAAACCTGTGTTTTTTTTTTTTTTGGGGGGGTGGGGGGAGAAAGGAGAAGATACAATTCAAAAATTGAATTCAGAGCATTAAACTCAAAACATTTGTTTGCAAAACAGGAAAAGAGGTAGGTATAATAGATAGAAATCTTGGAGATGAGCAAGTGACAGCAGAGTGTGGGCTTGCTGGGCACAGGCAGCCAAACAGTGGCGTGATCCTTCTCATATGTGAAGGGGAGATGAAGGCACCACTGAATATACACAGTAGATGCAAATGTTTGGAGGTAGTGCTGGTACTATACAAGCAATAAATTTTCTTCTAGAAGTAGTTAGATGATGGTTAGAGGAAAAGAGAACTTCTCCCTGGGGAATGGCCTTAAGCCTGTCCTTGGCTGGGAACAGCTCTAGTAAATCACACTACTTTGGAAACAAGGTTTTTACCCACCAGCATAGAACAATATAATTTTTCACAGCACTTTTTTTTTTCTTTAAAAATGTGCTTTTTGGATAGTAATATACATATATAGTACATACAGGACTATTACAGTTTGTATATACATAGATTATCTACATGATATATTTTTGCTGCGGAGACTAGCTTCAGAGCGGGTAAGACTGCGCTGGGCAAGGGTTCTGGAGTGAAAAAGGCTGACTAAAAAGCCCTTTTAAGGCTTTCAAAGCTCTTTTTAAGGCTTTTTATTTAAAAAAA
>VZTO01011195.1:18254-28512 GCA_013400615.1 Syrrhaptes paradoxus
CCAGGTACCGTTGCGGGGTCTGACCTTCCTAGCACTATTTTTGAATACTTTTTTTTTTTTCTTCCCCTCTTTTGATTATAGGTTATCTGCATGGGTGCAAAACAGAATGGCTTGCCAACTGACTATCAGAAGAAATTAGAAGCTATTGAAACTAATAACTATACAGGGCCAGTGCCAATCATGGAAGAGATTGAAGCTGCTATTAAAGCATAGAAAATAAATTCTGCATAGAATACCTCTGTGCTTGCTTGGCCATTCACCTTGATTTAGATACCTTTCATCACTGTGCTGATCAGCAGTTTATTTATCAAGAAAGGATGAGTCTGCTGTGCATCTACAGTAAGCCATTAGACATAATTTGCAGTCTGAAGACACACTGACATTGATAACTTCTTTGCTTTTTATGTATAGTTCGTGTACATGCTGAAGGTTTTGCAGATTTAGATGTTATATTTCTGTAATTGTCATGCAGTGCTGCACACAAATTTGTGATTAGTGTCCTGTTTACTGACCTTTTTAAACAAAAAAGGCCATCTTGATGAGTATTGGCATCTGTTGCCTTCTGAGAAATAAGGCCCTTTGTTCTTAAATGTTGTATACACAATTATCAAGAATTTCAAAGATTTGTTAGATGCAAAGTAGACTCAAAATTCTATGCCAAGACCTCTGCTGCTTCTCTTAATGGTTTAAAGCCCAACCTACCTGAAGCTGCGGAGTTCCTGTTACTATTTTGATAGTTAACAAAGAAAGAAAAGTGCTTTGTTGGATTTTTTTTTAACCATCTCCATATTTTTGTTAGTCCAGACCTGAAGACAACATTCATCAAAGGATCTCATTCAAAGCATAATGGCCTTCTTTTTTCTATGTCTAGTCTGAACTGGTTAGGTATAACCAAGCTATTTTAGTTAGATAACTCCAAGGTTTTTTAAATTACCTTTTTGACTGGCTTGTTGCTTATCTAGGCCTTGGTCTCATGTCCAGTGAAATCAGGAAGTCACCTGTCAGTTGTAGCACATTTGTTTCATGGTTTTGTTTGTCTGTTAAATCCCAGATGAAAAGACTTGGCCTCACCACCCCCTCCCCGCGCACCCCCCAGCTCTGACAATATCCCAAAAATTCAAAGTTCTTGTAGGGTTTAGCGTACTTATCTTCATGGTACTTGGCAACCCCTATAGTTAGTCTGTGGGAGACAAAGAAAAAATTCACTACCTGGAAGATGTCAAACAACTGAACTTTGGCTTGTCTTCCGTACAGTGTTTTGGTTTTTGTTTTTTTTTTTTTGTATGGAGGGTGTAAGATACAATCAGTATCACTGTGTGACTGCTTAGATACACAAATAACAACGTAACAGACTTACCATGTGCTCTCCATGTAAAATTTTTCTGTGAACACCTGCATAGGTGCTGTCCTGATGTCATATGCCCGCTTCCAGTGTTGGGCACAGTGACGGCAGTAAAACACAGTACTTTCTGTATTAGCACTGTCTAGTCTGAACCTGAGAAAATAAAATTCCAATTACCAAACCTCTCCCCTGTCTGTTCAATGCATGGTCCAAGAGTATCAGTGTTGCTTATGTACATGGAAATGAAACTTCCATTGTTGGTTATTGACATGTTTTAATGGATGTAACTTCAGTAGGGAGGGCAAAATATGCATGAACACGCTCCTCGACATCACCACCCCTTCTTTTGCTTTACCCTTTCCATTCTCCTTGGGGCTTCTGAACCTTTGAATGGGTATTTTCCTCTTGCAAGAGGAAAATAGAAAATAATATCCCGAGAGCCTCCTTGGAGGCACTGACAGAAGTTATGCCATGCCTCCTGTTGAGGAAAATGATGGGAGCTCCTCAGGGACCCCCGGCACCTCTCTTGGGGCAGGAAGCCTTCCTCCATACCGGTGTGGGGTGGGGAAGGTGCTGTTCGTGAAGAACAGGCCTTCGGCCATACCTGCGTGGGGAGGAGCCTTTTCCCGCAGGGGAGGAGAGATCGCGTGTGGGGCGGGAACTCCTTCCCGGCGGCCCGGCCGGGGGCGGGAAGCACCCGTGGGCCGGCAACCACCCAGCTCCTCCCCTCGCCTCCGTCCCTTCACCGCCGCGGTGAGCGCAGGGGAAGGCCAAGGGCGGCGGAGGATCGCCGGGCAGCCGTCCGCCTCGTTCACCACTTGCGGCCGGCTGCTGCGTGTGTGTGAGGGCGGCCGCCACGTCGTGAGCAGCGCGGAGGGGCTGGGGGCAGGCGGGAAGGGGGCGTTAAGGCAGCAGGACAGCGGCCGCCCCTGGGAGCGTGTTGGCGGGGGTAAATAGCGAAAGTTTCTCTGTTACCGCGTGAAAAGGCTGCGAGGCGGGAGGGGAACTCTGTGTCCCGGCGGCTTTCCGCTGGTGTCTGCCTATTGTTGAACTTCTCGCGCTTCTGAATTGGAAAACTTGGGGACTTTCCTCGTGTTTCTTCAAGCAGGCGCCCCTCCCGCCTGCGGGGAGGAGGTTGCTTTACGGCAGGCGGTGTTAGGCAGAGGGGAGCGGGGCCAGCCCGCCAGCCGGGACAGGCGGCAGTGCCCCCGCAGCTCCTCGGCGAAGGCAGTAGCGCCTTCGTACAAAATATAGCAATGCTGCCAGGAATAAATGGCATTACAGATGCTGTCTGGTGATGTAATTTTCCTGAAGGCCACTGGGGAAAGGTAGCGAGGTCCTGAAGGGCGGAGAAGGAGGGAGGGAGGGAGCACCTGGTGGAAGGCACCGCTTCCCTGCCTCGCCTTTCCCGAGAGCAACGGATAAAGCGATTAAAAAAAAGCCATTTACTTGTCCTAAACCTGTCTGAAGATCGGTATCCATGCGCTGACTCAGGCGGGAGGCGTTTCGGCATCGGTGCTTTGCTCAGCTAATGCGAAAGAAGCTGCGAGGGAGGGAGGCGGGAGCGGTTCGGGCAGAGGCGGTAGCCGGTGGCTGAGGGGAAGCCGCGGCGTGGCGGGAGGGTGGTCCTCCTCCGCCTCAGGGTGCTGCTGGCACCAGCCGTTAGCTCTCTCTCACCTCCATACTTAGGCAGTCTCTGCTCGGGACCCCCCCATTTTGCTGGGTCCATGGATGCACAGGTACAACCCAGCGTGGTCCTTAGTAGGTGAAGTGGCTGTAGGTAGTTAGGTTTGCTGTTAATGACCAGCACAAAGCTTGGGGGATACACAGGAGAGCTGTGAATATGCAGTTCCATCCATTGCAACATTAATTGTAGAAATTCACTGCAGGCTGAGTGTAAAAATAGTAAATAGTAGTAGAAAAGCAGTTCCTTTTTTTAGATATAGCAGTAAATTGTTCCCCTCCTCCTCCATCTCTTAAAAAAAATCCCCAAGATTTCTCTGATTGAAGAAAATTTGCTTCTTTGTAGTGGTTCCTTTATTGAACTCTTCCCACCAGAAAGGAGTTATGAGGAAGCCACGTGAAATCTGCGTCTTTGAAAGTAAGCAGTTAGGAAACGTAGCAGCAAAACCTGTGAGGGATAGGAATATTTCTATAAAAGTCTGTGCCTTTTAAACAAAAGCTTGTCAGTTTACCAGGTGGAGGGAGAAATAGTTTCTTCTGTGTTCTTTTGTATCTGTTGGTCTTCAAACTGGGGATGGCTACAAAAGCTTATACTACAAAGGAGAGCGGGGAGTGAAATCACTGAAAGGTACTGATCTCGGTGACCCCAGAGCAATGCAAAATCACATGAGCTGTAATGTATTCACACCAGTGTGATGCTCACGTATGGCTCCCAGGGCATTTATTGACATACGTAGCGTTGATGATGATAGTTATACAGAGAATGTAAACTGGGGTGTGGTGAGTCTGTTTCAACTCATACATACAGAATATAATTTAAGATCAGTACAGGGACTTTGTACAAGCTCTACTAATGTAGCTTCTCATTAAAACGTGCGGACTTTTTGTGTAGTATATGTGCCCATTTGCTTCTAATCTCGACACGTGTTTTTACTGTTCTTGAACTACATAAAATAGTTCAAGTAATTTTAAAAGTGAGAGCTGCCGCCTGGAAATACCATTTTGTCTTGATAATTTGTTATAGTCAAAGGCTGGCTGCTGTGGTACACATGAAATAAGATGTAGAAAATCAGTCTCTTCTCTCTCACCTGGTGATAGCAAAAAGTTGCGTTTAGACTGGCCTGACTGAGTCTAGATTACCATTATTAATGAAAAAGCATGGTAATGTCTCCAGTTCTCCTCTTGCTGTAATGACTTTGCAGTGGGGTGACTGGCACTGTAAAATAGTTTTTCTCAGGAAATAAATCTGACTTGGAGACAGAGGGCACATTTTCATGTGAAATGGTGCGCTACTTTAATACAACCACTTCTCTTAAGTGTAATTGCATTTTGAATACTGCGGACAGAAGGCTGTGCCAACAGGGACTGGCACTGAGGGTTTGTGTGTGTCTGTGTGTGTGCCAGAGCTGGCTACTAGGTGCTGTGAAAATCCTGAAGATATTCCAGCTACAGGTTGCTGATAGCTAGGTATGCGACATAGGACTTTTTTTCACAGGCAGTCGAGGAACAGTTTTTTGTCAGAATAGCAAGACTACAGAGGAAATAGTATTGACTGAGTTTGCTGCTCTTCAGAAATATTCTAGTTTAGTCTTAAATCAGCTGCTTTAAGGGACAGTTGTTAATTTGCTCCTTGTATGGCCTGCTTCATCCTACCCAGTCTCCTTGAGAGCAGCCAGCTCAATGAGGAGTGAAATCCCTAGTTCACCCAAAAGTGGAAGTGTTTTTTAGCTATTCTTTAAGATCCTTCAGCCCCTTTATCTACAGTGTTTACAGTAGATAAGACACTGTGATAAAAACAGCATAGTCTTCGCTGCCAGAGGACTTGCCGCACTGGAAGTTGAACAGGCGTAGCAGTTTTGTTAGAAGAAGAGTGAGGAGATCTTAGTGAAAAGAGGATGTGAGAAGGGCAAGGCCAGGAAAGATGTAAATGTGTATATGCATGCATAATGCTGAGAATATAGGGAAGTCAGAAGAACCACTAGATAAAAGTGCCAGTGCCTTCATACAGAGCCCATCAGCACTGCTGCAGCTTATCGACATGGATTATACAAAACCTTTCTGTAAGCACTGATACTTGTACAGTACCTCTTACTATGACAAATTTCATTTCCCTTTTTCATTTCCCTCCTTGTCCCTGGCCTGATGCCCATCTTGCTTCCTGTTTGTTATTCTCTTCTATGCAGGCATATGATATGCATCTCTTGCCACACTTGCTGTTACTTTTCACATCACTTCAATCCCCATTGACAGTTCATTTGGCCAAGGCCCTGTCTTCTCTCTCTTCTTTGCCTTTACAGCTGATGGGTGAGCACTCTACTCTGCTTCTTTTTAATTCCCGGTAGTCTGTTTTCTGTCTTCTTCACTTGACCGCAGCTGCTGTCCTCAAAATGGCTAACTGAGTTTCCTCTCCAACGTCATTGTCAGCCTCTTGAGTATATAATTTTTTTGAAAAATTTTTGTTCTCAGGATCAAGAAGTCCATTCTGTTCCCAGACAAGAAGCTTTTTCCCAATAAGTGTCTCTCCTGTTGTCTCCTCATACTAGATTTCCTGCTTCTTCCAGGTATCATCTCTCTCATCTCTTTCCATTCCTCCTCAGATATTCTGCTGTTTCAGCTACAGAATCAGTCTTGCAGATCTTTCCCTTTCTCCCTCTGTACGCATCTTTCTGTGTACAAGCCTCAACAATAATGTTAATTTCTCTAAATAGATGTGTTCACAAGCTGTGAACTGTGATCTGTCTTTACCATAACTTAGTGTTCTTTAACAAAGGTTTGAAAGAGTCTTAAGGTGGCTTTCAGAAAAATTATTTTATTCTTTAGCCCTTTCAGAAATGGAACAGTTACAGAAATGAGGCAGTAGTTCTCAACAGTGGATGTTCTTAGACCTTGGTCAGTGCACTCAGGTGTCTCCCATTAGAGGATGTGTCAGTCTTCTCTAACAGGGTCCTCATGACTGATGCTACATCAGTCACAAGAATTGCACTGGAAACTAATCCAGCACCTGGNGGCTCTTTCCAGAAAGACAGATGATGGACTTGTAGATAAGTTGGAGACATCACAACAACACATTGGCCTTGTGTCTCTAAAAAAAAAAAAAAGAACCAACACTCAAAAACAACAACAAAAAGCCCCAAATAAAGCAACAAAGAAAATGTCCTAGCAAACCAGAACTGTATGTCAGAATCTTATGGGCATCTGTTTCTCTCTTAGAGAATAAGCACATTTCTCATGCTGATCAGGACTTTTAGGTGCTGTTGCACCTAGAACTGCTACTGTAGAATTTTTTGTGTTTATTTTAGTATGAGTGGGACCTGAAGTTTATTCGTATAGGTGATACGCTTTGCTACAAATGTGCACATAACTGCCTTGTCCTTAACTACATGTGGCAGNCGTTAGCCCTTTCAGAAATGGAACAGTTACAGAAATGAGGCAGTAGTTCTCAACAGTGGATGTTCTTAGACCTTGGTCAGTGCACTCAGGTGTCGGGAGAGGATGTCTCAGTCTTCTCTAACAGGGTCCTCATGACTGATGCTACATCAGTCACAAGAATTGCACTGGAAACTAATCCAGCACCTGGAGTGCCAAAGATAAAGGCAAAGAACATGATATGAATTCTAGCAAGGAAATTCTTTCAACACTTATTTATAAGCTGCATAAGTATTTACCTTTAGCCATACCAAATGTGTAACCTAGTATGGTAAAACTAACACATCCTTGTAACAAGAGACTTAGTGCTTTGTAACCTTGTGATCCTTCACTGAAAAGACTCATGTTAAAGTATTGGAAGCTGGGGCTCTTTCAAAAAAAAAAAAGAATGGATTTGAAAAAAAGTTGAAAAAATAAAAAAAAAAAATTGGCCTTGTGTCTCAAAAAAAAAAAAAAAGAACCAACACTCAAAAACAACAACAAAAAGCCCCAAATAAAGCAACAAAGAAAATGTCCTAGCAAACCAGAACTGTATGTCAGAATCTTATGGGCATCTGTTTCTCTCTTAGAGAATAAGCACATTTCTCATGCTGATCAGGACTTTTAGGTGCTGTTGCACCTAGAACTGCTACTGTAGAATTTTTTGTGTTTATTTTAGTATGAGTGGGACCTGAAGTTTATTCGTATAGGTGATACGCTTTGCTACAAATGTGCACATAACTGCCTTGTCCTTAACTACATGTGGCAGGAAGTCTTTCTTTTCCGGCACCATTTAAAGTTTTCAGCTGCTCATCTGATGTGGCATTTTCTTAGTGTATAGATGGTGGAAATTTCAATTTTTTCTTATTAAAAGAGACAGATGAAAATTACTGTTTTTTCCAGTATTGGGTGGTATGGGTTTTTTTGCATTAAAGTTAATAGTGCCACTGAAAATATCACTGAGTACGTCATCGTGCACAGAATTCATATTGCCAGCTCTGATTTCCTTGCTCGGCATTTTTGGTCTTTGTCTTTTTCTCCCCTGATGCTTAGCCTCACTTTATATTCTTTTTTGATTGCTCACTTGTTTCTCCACTCCCCTGTACATCACGCTGTGTGAAAGGGAACATGGCCTCTCCTGCAGCATACGTATGCATACCCCTTCCAATAGCAACGAGGTTCTGTACTGACTTGGACTTAGATGCAGGGCAGGCGTCTTTGAGGAATTCTGATCTTTCCATATTTTCCATGTTCTTGTCCTTTTGCTGTTTTTCTTCTTTCTTTTCTTACCCTCTTTGTAGATGCATCTGAAAGAGTGAAGAAAATACTTCTATTTGTTTTGTATACATGACATCACTTTGGTTCATTGTTATGGTTTCTTGGATGTTTGTCTCAGTTCTTATCACAAAGTAGGAAGAAAATGCACTAGGATAATATAGTCCTAGAATAGCCAAAGCAAGCAGGGAACATTGGGTAGATGCAGTATCGTGAAAGAAAAGGGTTAATATTTCTATTGCATGTGTTTTAAGGTGACTGTCTCTTTAACTAAAAGCTTGCAAAAGCTTTGGAGTAAATAATGTTTTCAACATTGTTAGGTCTTCATGATAGAGTTCATTTATGGAATGAGCTTTCTTGAGCAAAGAGATGTGCCAGTGTGGCTTACAGGAAACCGAGTGACTCAGAAGTCAGCCACTTCATCTTGCGGGTCATGTGAATGGCATAATGAAAGGTTGATTTGTCTGAGTAGATGCAGTCACTTACTCATGTGGTAAGAAAGCCAGATCACTTGGTTACATTCCCTTTGGAAGAGTTGAAAGAGTTTTGCAGTTTTGAAGTTGGCTGTGATCCAGAACAGTTGTGCTGGGGCTTTGCCTGGTCTTTGACTTGGGAGGGCTTAGCTCCTAATGCAGTTATCTGCATCTGAGCAGGCCAGCAACCCTAAGTTAGGACCTATTGGTCTCCTGAAATCAGAGGCGCTAAGCTGGTTTGCCCTGTGGTTGTAGGTGTAGATAGGTAGTATCACTAAAATGCAGGAGAATAAAATGTCTTTCAGCAGTGTCAAGCAAGAGAAGCTACGCTGGTGCAGACTGCAGCTTCTGGTATGGAAAACCCATAGAAATGAGCTTGTTCTAGTTAGCAGGTCACCTAGAAGAATCTGCAAGCTGGCAGGGCTCAGTTACGGCTCATCAGGGGGAGTGCTGGGGAGCATTTCAGAAGTTTGCTGGCACTGTGAGTGTCTTGGGAAATTGTGAGAATTTTGTAGCAGCAGAGCTGGCACCTTTACGGAATTGCTGAAGAAAAGCATTGTGTTTTGTTTTTACTAATATGACTGTAAACAGAATCTAAGAACATTGTTCCAAATATCCCTTCACCTGCTGAAGCAACAGTAGGTTTTACCTGTTATTGGAGGGTGCTAGTAATTTGTGTTAATCATGCGAATTCTTATTGTCTGTGTGGAGGTGACTCAGTTGTGATCTGAATCTGCTTTTTGCATGGGAAAACGTATCTGCAGGGTTCGTACCTAAGTAGTACCTAAATGAACTTATTGTTGAATTGCAGTCAGGATATAGCTTCGTGCTTGATGTATGTTTTTTTAAGAAAAAAACAACCTTTAGTAATACAGCGGTCTGATCCTGATGCCTGCTGCTTTATGCCTTGTAAAGAAAAATGGGATTAGATGGCCATCTAAAAAGAGCTCTCAAGAGCTGGTATAGAGAACAAGGGCATGCACAGCATATATATTTGTAGGCAGGGGGAGAGCATTCATGCTAACGAGTACGGTTTCTAAACATCTCTACAGCAATGAGAGGGTTTCCGGAGCCTGTAGCTGTCCAAGTTAATGATCATGTTGTGTCTCTAGGTGAACATACAGGGGCTAACATTAGGCATTCAAGCCTAAGTGTTTGCACAGGCTTTAAATTGATATCTTTGTTACAAGCTGTATTGTGTGCATCTCTTCCCTTTATGAAGATGGAGGTGGGTTGGATGCCCAATGCAGTAATGAATATGAATTTTGATGAACTAGGTCTTGAAGGCCTGGTTCATCATATGGGGAAAGAGTCTGTGAGTTCAGCTATTCTGTGCAATTCCTGTGTAAGAAGAGGTTCAGATTTTTTGTGTGATTCACTAGAGATGGGATCTTGTATGTTTATGATCACTTATTTCAGTCATTTCTGTAACATTGTTATTTTTCAGATTCTGAAAAAATGTGTGTTTAACTTCCATGGTTACTCACCTGAATTTTATGAGATTAACCAAGTTAAACTAATGCAATGGTATTTCCCTAGTTTTATATGCTGTCTGAACCAATACCTTTAGGATGTGTGAAGTGCTCTGTGCCCCTAAGTGGTGTATTAGCTCTGAAATCTATAGCAACATTTTTCCTGTAAGCGTCACTTCACTCTTGGCTTCCTTAAGAGAAACATCTGATCAGGGGTTTTCTCTGTCTCACTACTGCCTCTCAAACCTGGTGCCCTGAAGCTAGAGGCTTTTTCCTAGTTTAGCTGGAACTGTCTCAGAGTTCACAAGGCCTTCCTTACAGGGATGTTTATCCCTTTATACAGGGTCTGTTGTTGCAACAAAGAATAAGCAAAGTGAATTGCTACTATAAATTAATTCCTCCTACAAAATTAATTGTCACAAAATATAATTTTATTCCATTTATTTCCTTCTCCAGATATGTTTGGACAGATGCCCTGCTTTTGCTATTGAAACGTGAAAAGTTAATAAAAATATTAAATTATGCACTAAGAACAGGCAGTTAATAAAGCAGATGCCAGTGGTGGTGTTTGAGGCAAGCTACAGTAAAGTATTGGTAGTAGCAATTCA
>VZTO01011198.1:0-13895 GCA_013400615.1 Syrrhaptes paradoxus
AGAATCACCTCCTTTGAGGTGAGCTATCTTAGCTTTTCTTACTTGCAATGGACTGTTAGAGAATAGATATATCCTTACTATACATTAAGTTAAAACAAAATTAAGACTTGTAAAACACCCTCTGGGGAAGCTTTCATTCCTACAAATGTTTCAGCCATTTGAAAGGGGGAAGAAAGGTGTCAAGCACTTCAATTTATGCACAATCTGTCACTAAAGAAAATAATACCCAGTATCATCCCATCCAAAAATTCCAGTAAGCTGAAGTAATTAAACATATTGTTACCTTTCTTTTTCTTCCTCTTCTAGCAACTTTAGGAATAGAAGCATCATTTGTTTTCACCCCATCCTGTGAAGATTAAAAATGGTGCTGACTTTTATCAAAAGGTAGGTATATTTTAACTCACTCTAAGTTTTTTCCACAATGGAAGCCTCTGGACCATGATTCAGACAAGAATCCCGTAATATATATAAAGAGGCCTCCTGCTTTCAAATTATTCAAATCCTGATTATCTCATAATCAGGATTTTTTTATTGAAGAAAAAAAAAAGTACTAAATAATACTCTGTTTTAAATAAAGGCATGCAGTCATCTTTTAGTCTGTCTGAACTCTTTATCTAGGGCTTTTAAAAAGTACATTTGCAACAGAGTAAGTAATAAAAAAACACACTGTTCTGCCTGTTTTAACTGAACTTATACACAAGCCAGACTAAAAGTTTCCTTTCTGAAAAAAGCTTCAATTTCTGTTATCTTCAATGAGAAGCATAAACACGAGTGAATACATAGGAAGTCTTGTATAATTAAACAGCTCCTGAGACTATCATAGTTTCAGGATAGAGCTAATTTTCATCTTAGGAGCTAGAATAGTGCTGTGTTTTGGATTTAGTATGACAAGAATCTTGTTAACATACTTATGTTTTTAGTCATTGCTAAGACAATCAAGGATTTTCCAACTTCCCATACTTTTCTAGTATGCAGATGCAAAAGAAGAAGCTAGGAAGGAGCACAGCTGGAGTAATGCACTGACAAGTACTGACTTAGGATTTGAGCTTAGGTTTAGGATTGAGGTCCAAATTGGCCAATGGTATATTCCATATCATGCAAGATCATGCCCAGTATATAGATTAGGGTTGGTAGGAAGTTTGCTGGCTCTTGGTCTCTTGCTCTCTCACTCCTCTTTCTCTCTTCTGGGATCCAGTTCTGGGGATTTTGCTCTCCTACAGGATAGCTGGCAGGAGAAAGGCTGGGCATAGGTCAGCAGATGGTGTGCAACTGCACTGTGCATCACTTAGTAGCATAATTATTATGATCATTATTACAGCCAACTTTTTGTATTTCCATTACTAAATTTTTCTTATCTCAACCCAAGAGTTTTCTTTCCCTTTATTCCTTCAACTCTCTCCCCCATCCTTCACTCCCCCATCCTTCAGGGGCATGGGAGGGTGAGCAAGAAGCTGCATGGTGCTTCTTGTTAAACCATGACAGTAGTAATAACTTTAGCTTCTTAGCACTCAGTAACAGATTTTCGTCAACATAATTTTAAGATGTTCTTTGGTACCTACTTCTTTACTTTTTTTTTCAGAAGGTAGATCATCTTCCTTTAAAGTATCAATCTCCTTTTCTTCTGTTTCAGCTTCCGTAGGTAAGTTATTATCTATTTTAGGAGACAACTGTAAAGGAAGTCAACATAAGAGTGAAAAAAAAAAAAGCATTAAGAAGTATTTCATAGTGAAAAGAAAACATGCTAATAACCATCAGGCTGCTTTTCACTTCAAATAGTTCAAGACTGTAAATACACTCCTTTGTTAGGCATACATTAAAAACCTAAGACAGGACCGCTTTCTCCAGTGCATGATTGCAGATAGTTGTCAGAACAGGTCAAAATACAGCAAAGTACTATGGTAGAACATAAATTCTACTTAATGTCCATGATAACATAAGTACACTTTTTCACCATATAACCGTTACATGATTACTTCTAAGTGTTCAGGCCAACCTTCAAGATTCATTTGGATCACTGTTTATCTATACATACAGATGGATATCTGAGTCACAGGCCACATTTAGCAAAGAGTATCATTCTACTAAACATAGACTTAATGTACTACGAACTAGTTGTTTTATCACCTGCAAGATAGTAATTGGTGATAACTAGTGTCATTTAATCTATGCCTTTTTCCTGTTTTGTTGGGTTTTTTTTTAAAAAAACACTAGTTTTCATTGTAGGTGAACAGATAATGCTTGAAAAATTAAGGGTTTGCAATAATTGACTTGAAAATAATCAACATTTCCTTGCAGTATGTGTGTGTTTTTTAGATCTTCAGTTCATTCTTTTAACTTTAATACTATGTCCTGTCCCACTTGCAAGCACCTTTTGTGAAATTCCCTTTTAAAGTAGCTACAGTTCTTGAAATATCAACATTGAACAAAGCAAGTCAGGCAGATGGCTATGATGCAACATTCCTAATTTTTTGAAGACACGAAATATCAGAGAGTCTTTTTACAGATTACAACTTTAAGATTGAAGAATCACTGGTACACTAAAACCAGAGGAAACCAGAGTACAACGATTTGCTAAAAGAATGTTACAGCTGCATTAGTATCAAAAGAAAAGGAGGAAATTTGCTCCATATTTTGTCTTAAACTGATTAACTGATTGAGACTAATTACAGAAATCTATGTAAATAGGACCTGTTCAGGATCTTCCACTCCATCTTTGTGTTTAACAGTTCTTAACATCTTCCTGTTTCTGTTTCACAGTGCCAGCTCAGGACAGCTTGAAAGCACTTTTCAGAAAAAAAATGAAGCTTAAGTCATTTTCATCCTCATTAGCACATGCCGCTTGCTGCATAAATTCAGTTTGCAAACTGAGGAATCAGTCCAGTTTAAAAGAAGTTTTCTCCTTGCAGTAGCAAACACTGACAAACAAATGCTTTTATCAGCAGGGTGCATGAGCCCAAAGGAAGAATAGCACTGGTTTACTAATACTACCAGGAAATTACCTATTGAAGAGTGGTCCTCAAGTATAGCTGATATATTCAAATCACACTGACCGTCCACAAGTGGAAATACTAAATTAAGGAACTATCTAAGCAATAAGAATTTGGGAGAAATAGCTCATCAATAACTCCGCAGTCTCCAACTCATCAAAACGACTCTCAACATTATGTATCAGTGTACTACCAGTACACATTTTTTTTTCCAAAGATCTTTTTTCCTCTTTTCAAGCTACTGCTGCTACTAGACACTAATCCAACATAAGGACTATCCACTATACATTTGTCACATTGCAAATCCTTCAGCTGCAACTGTGGATCAATACTAAAGGACAGCCAGCTACACCTACACAGAAACTACATTAAATCTTAACAAATAATCAAAAGGAAAACAGTCAGAATTAAGACAAATCTACGCAAAATAGTTTGACACTTAATTTGAGGGCACTACGCATCCTGTAAAGTAGCAATTTCCAGAAATGAGTTAGAAGTAAATGAGATACCATTAAGCTATCAATCTCATCTGCATCACAATTTTTATCACTTTAGGATTCTATTCTCCTTAAAAGGTGAGCACCTCTTCCATGCTATATGAAAAATAACCCCACATGAACAACACAAAACATTCAAGGATATTGAAAGTTCAAAGATATGTGCTACGCCAGTGAGATTAAGTGTACAGTAAGCTAAGATTCACCTCTTACAGTATGAACTATGTATAGCACCAGTAAGCTCAAAGATGTTTCAGAAAGAAATGCATTTTCTTAGTATAAATACAATATATTTAAAGAGAACACAATCTTGTTTCAGAAGGATTCTAAGGTACATATACATTTACAAAGCAAAGGAGCTAAAGTCTGTCATTACAATCTACTGTACACTGATTACTCATAGATACTTTCCTGCCTCAGAGTTCAATTGGTACAGCTATGAAATACTTTATATCTGTTTATATTTTAATTAGTCCATTAGGAGTTCAGCCTAATTCACACTGATCTTTATTATCTGTTCAGGAAAATACACTGAAGAACCCTTTCAGTCCAGACAGAACCTAACGCTTGGTTAGGCGTTTCAGCAGGAACTGTCATAATTGAAAGAGACAGTCACACCTGCCTATGATGTTAAGTCTTCAAAAACAGAAAGGGAAACTTAAAGCTAAGTCTTGGTGATTGTTTCCACCTTCTCTTGCCTAGGAAGTACTGTATTAATTTAGTTTAAGTGTATTATGATTTAGAAATATAGACCAGTAAAAAAAATAATTTTCAAAAACATGCACAGCACCCTAAAAGTAATACAGAAGGACAAAAATATTACTACACGTATGTCTGAAAAGAAGCACAGGCCTTTAGAACCGTAAATAAACTAACAGTGTTTTAAGTAAAAACTTGGCAATACAGTTTCGACTCAAAAACGTCTCTGGTAGAAAAAAACAAGTTCAGTTACTTACCTTTGGGACAGCAGCCTTTCTTCTTTTGGCTCCTGCTTTTTCTTCACTCCCCTCAGCAGGCTCTTGACTGCTTTCTTGAACAGTTTCTTTGATAGGAGTGTTAATGGCTGGATGAGACTTCAATAAAAAAGCATAAAAATGAGATCTAGATCCCTTCCCAAACTACAGAGTAACAATACTGAGAGGTGTTCTGCCACCTGTAGATTAATGAGGAAAGCATCACGTGGAACCTCTTATTAGAGCTACAAGAATACTAAAATACATCTTATTTCATTAATTCCCACACTTCTCAGTTTACATAGCATTTTCATTATCAACCTTTCAAGCTCTAATGCTATAATAACTGTGCTGGTTTTGTCTGGGACAGAACTAATTTTCTTCATACCAGCTAGTATGGGGCTATGTTTTGGATTTGTTCTGAAAACAGTGTTGATAACACAGGGATGTTTTTGTCATTGCTGAGCAGAGCTTACACAGAACCAAGGCCTTTTCTGCTTCTCACACCACCCCACCAGTGAGTAGGCTGGGGGTGCACAAAACACTGGTTAACGGACACAGCTTGGACAGCTGACCCCCACTTACCAAACATATATTCCACACCATAACGATGCTACAAATGCTGCCATGCAGTTTTTCTTATGTACAATTTAAAAAAGAAAGTTCCTTTTGGTCAAATACAACTTGTGACGCTACTGCCAAGAAGTGCATTTTTACATGAGCTATCAATCCTAAGTGAGCCAACTACCTGTTCCTGAAAACATGACCAGAAAAAAGATATATATATATATAATAAAGGTTAAAGAATTAAAAGTTAAAAACATGGAAATAGAGAACAAAGCCAAAATTACTCTTTTCTATTCTACTGCATTATGAACAGAGTTCTCACTCTTAAATATTAGCTCCTTCAAACATAGCTGGCAGAACCCCCCTGACTTTAATTTTTCCCCCAGTGAGGAAGCTATTTTGGATTTAAGCCCAAGTCACAAGCTCCCTTCTGCCCTCCACCTTCCTTACTAGCAGTTACAAGCAACATCTGCAAAGTATAAATACCACTTTCAGAACATTCCAGTCAGCTCTGGCAGTTAAACAGAAAATGTGGCTCTCAGAAGGACTTACCATGACAAACTATGCCCAACAAAAGGACAGAAAAAAAAGTTGCAAGTGAATCCATCTATAGGAAGAGCTGACAAATCTGTCATTTCACTACTCTCTTGTATACAGAATAAAAGCTTGATTTTGCCAACATGTGCACGTGATTACCCACCCTCCTCTGACCTTACCTGCTGCATGGCCAGACACAACATTGTCTACTCACACTGAATTTTTAGGCTCTGACAACAGTCTTCCCTGCTATTGTCCAGTAACTGTGCTTCACTTAACTCTAACAATCTTTTTAAAAACAAAGAATTTCATGTAGACTAAATATAGGGATCAAGGAATATCTTAAGATGCATTCATTCAGGTCCAAGACCTCACATAAAAAATTTGTCCATCCACCAATGCATACTCAATACCACTACATATTAATAGGCTGTAATATACTATTCTACTTTAAAATGCTGTTGGAAAAACAGTGTCTTCACTTATCAGTATACTTATGTTACCTTTTCTCTCAGTCTTAATAACCAACTGCTTGTCTTCACTTTTGAGATCACTCACTGCGTACACCAACCTTCTCTCAGACACTGCACTGGTGAAAACAGCCTGCAGGCGTCAGCACCAGCTGCCAGTGACCTGTGTGGAATCCAGCCTGTGACTGCCCCAAAACAGTCACAACTGGTCCCAGCTGGCTTGGCAATGGCAAACAGACCTAATCCCAAACACCAAGCTTTGCCCACCAGAGTGCACGGCACCTCCGCCAACACAGCTATGGCAAAGAGACACTGAGGAGAAGAGCATCTCCCAAGAAGGGCTGAAGAGATGCTGCAGAAGGGGGATGCCAGCACGCAGACAAGATGCCTGCGCAGGGCATGAGGGAAACAGAGGCAGAAGAGGTGCCAGGGCGGGAGGGATCCTGGAATGAGGTGGCACACAGCGAGTCGCCCAAGCCAGGCTCCAGCTCAGAGGAGCTGACCAAGCAGGGGCAACAGGGGACAGAAGGGACACTCCAAGGGGACTGCAACCCACAGAGGAGCTCACGCCCAAGTCACTGAGTAAGAAACAAGGAACAGCAAAGCTAAGTAATCACTACACACTGGCCTCAGCCTCCTGTGCTGCTATCACCTCACCCCAGGGACTGAGTGTGATGTGCGGTGAGGTGACTGGAGACCAGCGAGGGAAGAGCAGAGGTGGCCAGAGAGAACCTGGGGCTTGTTTGTCTAAGTGTTTGTCTTTCTTTCTCATTACCAGAATCAGTAACAAAAAGCTTATGTGGATTGGCTAAATTGTGCCAAATTCCCCGACATGAGTGTTTTGTTGCTTGTGCCATACCCCTCTTTGGCAAAGATGGGAAAGCGGGGGGGGGCCTCGGAAGCCAATTTCAACCACCCTGCTACCCTTAAAGCAGGTACAGGCTTCCCCATAAGCTCCCAATAAAACTGTCTAAATATCAAGCACTCTTAAAATCCCTCTCCTTCCTCAACTAGAACATCCAGAAGCCCTATCCCACAAAAAAACCCTTAGCTGTTAATTAAGACAGCCACAGAGACTGTTATCAAGCAGGTAAGTGTCCTTCCCTTATTACTAGCAGGGAGAAACCGTATGCAGGCATTTCTCCATCTTTGAGAATCGGATGTTAAGGCACAACACCAAGAGAACCAACACAAACATGAAACAAGGCACCTCTGAAGTCTCATCACTGTCAGCTGCTTGTTAACCTGCAAAGTACTGAAGAAACAAAGCTCTTCTCAGCACATAAGCTGAAACAGGCGAAAACAAAAAAACCCACCAAAATCACACTACAATTTTCTTCTTGGAAAAGTGGGATGTTCCTCCATCTTATCTATAATCTTTCGCAAAATAGTGATATAATATTTCAATTCTAAGAATTAAACCCAAAAGGTAGTGCTTTGTGACAAAAGGTTGAAGATCCATGACTGACTGACGTGACATCAAAGATGCTCAAAGAAACTATCTGAAGTAGACCTTTACTGGCAGTTTGGTTTATTTGGTCTTTTTTTTTTTTTTCAGATTGAGCAACACTTACTCTGTTTTACATCCTGATTTATTTTATAGAATGTCAAATCTAGTCAACCATCTGCAGGTGTACTCCTTTCACATCAATAAGAACTGCCTGCAAGTGAAAACCAGAGTTGGCTAAATCCTAAGGGTGAGATTTGCTCCAAATAAAACTTGCTTTTAACAATGTATAGCATGGGATAGAAAGAGAAAGCTATCAAAATAAAGGCTTTCTAAAGTCAAGGAAAAAATTCAGAAGAAAATCTGCGCAAGTGTACTGCATTACTTCATTCATTCCGTAACTCAATCTAGTCCAACCCCCATGCTCAAGCAGGGCTACCCAGGGCCAGGCAGCTGACCAGGACCATGTCCAAACAGCTTTTGAATTATCTCCAAGGATGGAGACTCCACAACGTGTCTGGGCAACCTATGCCTGTGCTTTGTTTACCCTCACAGTGAAAAAGTGCATCCTGACATTCAGAGCAGACCTCTGGTGTTTCACCTCCTACGCTAATGACCACTGCTTCTGGTCTTGTCACTGCTACTGAAAAGAGCCTGGCTCCACCTCTTTGTACCCTCACTTCAGGTATTTGTATACACTGATGAGATCACGCCTAAGCCCCCCAGGACTCAACAGTCCCAGCTCTCTCAGCCTTTCCTCATAGCAGAGATGCTCCAGTCCACCATCTTCATAGCCCTATGGAGGACTCTCTCTCTCCAGTATGCCCATGTCTCTTTTGTACTGCATAGCCCAGAACTGGACACAGTACTCCAGTTAAAACATCCGTACTAAAGAAAATTCAAGAAGTTTCTTTTTCCAGTAATCTTAAGGCTAACTTATAAGAACAGATTTAAATATGACTTGTGGGAAGAAAAAATTTCTTTTAAATTGAAAACATAGCAGAGAGAAAACGGCAAAGAACAACTCAATGGCTCTAGACAGAACCTGCCGAGTACACAGAAAGAGCCTGTGAAAGAGCTATCATGGAAACTGAAGTATCTGAATGGAACTCAAAAAGTGGAAAGGCCTACCTCATAGAAAAGCTGCTAGACTAAGAAAACAGTCTGTATGGATCTCCTGGCAGCATGCTTTGTGCATTTCCAATTGGAAATGTATTTAGGCATGTCCGAGATGCTATGAAAGCAGCGCAAAGCACTGCTTCATTGAAGTCACTGATTCCTGCTGGGAAACAAAGAATTAGATTGCTGTTACTGTTGATTGCTTATATCCAGATTTTCACCTTGTTAGAATGACTGGTGACATACAACTCAGTTCTGGTTCACAGCTGCCTCAACCATCCACAGAGCATCTTTCCTCGTCACAAAGAAAACAGCAATAAAGTATATTGACTAAGGTATATCTATCTACCTACCTACCTACCTTACAGCAGCAGAAAGAATTTGTCCCTTATTAACGCAGTCCTTCCCACTGGGATGAAGGGATTAGCATTTTTCCATATGCCAGAGCAGAAAAAGTGTACATCTAAAGTACACCATCTCATCTCTTGACTCTACTTCAGAAACTCCTTAATTCTTTACCCATATTCTCCTTCAAACTAGAAACACAGTAACTTGAGGTATCTTATGAAGCAGAGACAAACTGTTGCTGAAATGGCAATCTGGCATGTCATGTAAGGACACCAAGTAATAACAAAACATAGCAACTATTTTTATTATTACTGCAGCATTGTCTAGAGGCCCCAGTATGTGATCAGGGTCCAGTGCACACAGAAAAAACAAGAAGCTACAGAATGTTCAGAACAGGTAGGCAAAGGCAAAATGAGGAGGACAATTTCTTTGTCTTCAGATTAAATTTGTGTCTTTTTATGGGTAGCACTGCATAGCTCCAGTTTAAGCTTGCAAGGTCTACCAACAGTGCAAGAAACAAGGAACTACTGATGGACAAAAACTGAATCAAGCAAGTTGTGTCAGTTTAAAGGCAAAAGGCAAGCATCATTTTGCTTCCAACCACTGTACAGTAAGAAGGCATGCACTGAAATCTTACAAGTATACTTGTGGAGAAAAGAACTTGGATTTAGAGGACAGAAAGAAATAAGAGGGATTGAGATTCCAGAAAACTACTACTTTTCAAGCATAGTCCTACAGTTCCAAATACAATTATCTTAGGAATAGATACAATTTTAAGTATAAATAAATAAATATACATACAGTTATAAATAAAATTTGATGTGTAAAGTGTTAAACTTCTAGCCTTGTGGTCTGAAACTGTAAACATGATCCCTCATGAGCTTACTACAATAAACAGATATGCCAGTTAAACAAGAACCCTCATCTCCTTTATGCTATTAATACCAATTTATGCTATTACCCAACTAAAAATAAAATAAATAATTTAAAAACTCCTGTCTAACCCACAGATGAACGACAGCAGGGAAACACTAATTGCCTTTTTTTTACTCCAACAGTATAGCAATAAAGATTTGCAGACTCCACGTAACTTACCTGCTGATGAGAGAACTTCACTTTGGGATTGTTGTCAATTTCCCACAACCCTTCATTAAAACCCTTTCTTTTATTTGGTTTGCCATATTTATCTTTATTTTCAGAGTAAGGGAATATGTCCTTTGGTCCCAGAAATGCCCTGAAGGGGAGAAAGACCGAAAATAGAAAGTCATGTTTTAAATGGTTAGTCTTTTCAAAGGAGAAGTAAACACCAATTGTTACTAAGTTACAAAATTCACTATTACAGGAACAACTAATTCTGCTACATAAGAGTCTTCAGTTTTCTCAAGTTTTGCCTTCAACAGCCGAAGTTTTCCATTTCTGCCACTGCATATATGGACCCCTCCTTCCCAAGGTGTTGAATGTCTGGGCAAGAAACAGCCAATGCTGCATCTTAACCTTGCAGCTGATAGGACAACGAACTACTGTGAAGCAGAACAATTAAAAACTGAGCAGCCTGCAAGCAAACAGAAAGAGCAACTGCTTCCTTAGAAAAAAAATCAGACTTAGACATTAAGAACCAAGAATCCTTAAATTCAGACAATGCAAGGCAAGAGAACAATTTAAAAGGAGAAGAAATTACTCCAAACTAGCAATGAAAAACTTTCAAAGTAATTAAATTAAAAATAATCCAGTTAAAATAGAAAATTTAAGAATAATTTTTAGTGTATTGGGCATAAAAATGCAACACTTGAATACACTAACTGCCTATGTCTTTGTGAGTATGCTATGTAATTCAGCCTTAATTCAACAGTTTTTCAGCACGTGACAACAGGACCTCATCACTTGATTTACCGAACTTAATGAATAAAAACTTTTAATTGTTCTTTATTTTAAGTTTCTCCTCCAATCCTTTCTTAATGAAGTAAACATGTAAAAAATTGATTTTTATTTAAGCTACTCTTGTAGCAGTGGTCTTAACACTGCCTGCTTATCTTTGTCAGACAAACAACACTCCCACGTAGCACTACCCCTAATGCAAGCTGTGTAACTAAAGCTTTTAGCCTAGTAGCTTTTCTCGTATGTCAAAGTCACAGTATCCATGCTACTAGCTTCTCAAGCTAGACTTGGGAAAACAAGGTAACACACTACTGAGAACCAGTTTTCTGGTTTATCCTGAAGAACATCAAAGACTTTAACTCCTGCTTTACTTTCACGACTTTTCAAGTTAAGATTTCACTGTGGCAATCCACATCCTACCAACAGGAAAAGACAACACTCTGGTGGTACATCCTTATTTTTAATCTGCGCTTTGATTGTATCTCTGTTAGATCCAACCATTTGAAAAGTTGGAGATACTTGCTTTCTGAAGTATAGGCTTCTGGAAAAGTTAAATAGATACTTCTAAGCTCCACTCTCCTATTTACTTCATCATCTTTAAAAAGAGGTACTTGAGACTTACACCCTTACTGAACAAAAAAAAGAAAAAAAAAATTATAACCTAGAAAGCCTAAGCATTTCCTACTCCAGCAGTAAAACACACACCTACGTGTACAAGGTATTAAGCACGCCCCTGTGACAGATTAGACTGTGCATCACCCAACTCTTTGAAAGACAGGGTTAGAAAGGATTCAGCCAGTGTGGGAAACATGCACCTGCAAAGCCTACTTAATCAGACCCAATGGATGGAGAGGGAGACAAACAGAATCTGGGAGAGACAAAACATAGGCAACATTGCCCCCCTTTTTCCCTATCTCCTGAAGGGAAGCATTTTTCCAAGCCTCTAACCATATCACTCAGGCTCTGAAAAACACCAGGAACCAGCTACTGTAGAAGAGCTTACTGGGTTGCTGTAGTTAAATCCCCATGTACCAAAAAGAAAAAGGAACAAGAAATCAAATGCAGAGAGATTACCCTAATGTATAGTGGCCAGAAACTAGAGTTCAGTGTGACCTGCTGTTTGCCTGGGACCAACCAAAATTTGCACTGATGTGATCTACGGGGACAAAAGGTACAAATAAAGGCTTTATTAAAACAGTATCTATTTCATTACTCTCCTTTAGGAAAAGGTACTGTTGCTGTACTAAGACAGTATGGAAATAAACAAAGCAAACCTCAACCAAATTCCCAAAGTGTATTTTAAGAAGCCTGCATCTGTTCACTTCACACAGGCAGCAACATATTTAGTCGTGTTTTGACAAAACTTAGAGGAATTATACAATACAATAGCCATCAAAGTACAAGTTGACACTTGTTTATAGTAATTCACAGAACTGAATTAACAGTATTCCTAAAAATCAAGTGAAAATTATTCCCAAGCCAGTCATGTTTTTTTTGTTTTGTTTTGTTTTCTTTTTTTAACACAGGTGTGTAACATTAATCAAGAGAAGCACAGCAGAGACTGAGTTTACCAAATTATCTTAATTCCCATGAAGAAGTATAGAAAATTGTTAGGTCTACCTAATTCCTGATGGATCACTAAGTCACTATTTACAACTACAAACCTAAATAAAATTCCATGCCATAGAACAGCATTATTCTTTTTACCTGATCTGCTCTTTCCTATCGTTACTTACAGGTATCTGCTGTAAGCAATAATAACTAAAATCAGGAAGCATGGGATTTTCACCTGTTACCACTCTAAGGAATGCAACTTAAGTGACATGCTTAAAGAAGAAATCTCACAAAACATCTAGGTCACAGAACATCTCACACTTTGCAATGTGTATGAAACAGAAAGAAGTTTTTTTTATTGTATGGATCTCAGAAACGTAGTAACCCTGAACCTGCAGCTTAACAAAAACCAGATCCCAGTAAAACTCTCTTTTGTGAGAATATCAAAGACGGAGGAACAGACATTTCAAATTTACCCATGAAACTACAGAAAAAAATAAGGAAACTTCCTAACCCAAGCATGTCCTAGGAGCCTAAGCTAAATTTAAAACTGGCCATGAGGGTTCTAAAAATTTGCAAGGTATTTTTTAAGCTTCAGATAAGGAGTTATTTCTGTCTCCATTATATTCAAGTGTGGGTCCCTGAACTTATTTACAACTGCACAAAAGTTCAGTAAAATCCAAAATGACACACAACACTGAGGGCAGGATCAAAGCAATAGTGTGTTTAGAGCTGCCAAAAAAAAATTCAGCTGGTGAAAAAAAATTTGAAGAAAAAAGGTAACCCGCTGCATTGTTTAGTTATCATTTAAAAAAGGGTCAAAATTGAAACCTCACAACTTTGAATCCATGAATTTATTTTTACCCACACAACTACACACACATATACACACAATCAACCCAAACTACAAAAACTGAGCCATTGAAAGTTCTATGGAAAGATGAAAACAATTTAAGAAATGCATGTGTATATGAGCCAAGCATATAAAAATCTTTTTTTCAGAGGGAAATCACGTCTTAAAAACAGAATCAAGTAACAATGTCAGAGAAAGCAGAAACATAGAATCATAGAATCATTAAGGTTGGAAAAGACCTAAAGGATCATCAAGTCCAACCCAACACCACCTAACTCACTAAAACCGTGTCCCTAAGCACCACATCTACACGTTTCTTGAACACCTCCAGGGATGACGACTCCACCATTTCGCTGGGCAGCCTGTTCCAAAGCCTGATCACTCTTTCAGTGCAGAATTTTTTCTAATATCTAGCCTAAACCTCCCCTGGTGCAACTTCAGGCCATTTCCTCTGGTCCTGTCACTGGTTAATTTGGAGAGGAGGCCAGCACCCACCTCACTACAACCTCCTTTTAGGTAGTTGTAGAGAGTGATAAGGTCTCCTCTCAGCTTCCTCTTCTCTAGACTAAACAACCCCAGTTCCCTCAGCCACTCCTTGTAAGACCTGTGCTCCAGACCCTTCACCAGCTTCGTTGCCCTTCTCTGGACCTGCTCCAGCACCTCAATGTCCTTCTTGTGGTGAGGGGCC